>CM055270.1:17012554-17312554 GCA_029237695.1 Conchocele bisecta | reverse complement strand
TTTTTTACTGGCTAATAAACGCCCCCCCCCCCCCCCCTTTTGTAAAATGTAACGCCTCCGGGGGCGTTAATTCGAGTTATACGGTAGTCTCTTTACAAAACTTAACATCAGAGAAATCGGTTATAACTTCTATTTCCTTGCTCGGATCTGCTTCACATTTCACACACTCATTGCTCCAATGGACCTCTACCACCCTGTGACAAATTCACGTTCATGCCGCTCGCGCTATTCCCAGAGTCAAGGTCACAAGCCCACACACTTGGAAATTTGTACATATTTTAGGGGTACCTGGGCCCACGCGGGGGGTATATTCCGTAAGCCTCGCTTACTGACCAATCTAGTTATATTTGTTTACCTATCAACCAGTATTGGCCCTGATCAGGTTGCATTGCACGGATGTACAGGATGGTCTGAGTTTATGCTGATGGCAAAGAAGTGCCGAGTTGTACGTTTTCCCGTACAATGAGCCTCCCATCTAATCTAAATACACTGTCTAGTTGCATTTGGTGTTTACATGTTGACATGTTTGCTTCAGCAGGCTTGCATTTTTCATTGTGCTTCATTCAGCAGTCTTGCATTTTTCATTGTGCTTCAGCAAACTTGCATTTTTCGTTGTGCTTCAGCAAATTTGCATTTTTCGCTGTTCTTCAGCAGGCTTGCATTTTTCGTTGTTTCAGCAAACTTTCATTTTTATCCCTCGATTCCGGTCTCCATAGGTGCACATTTTCCATTTTTTAGGCAACAGGTTGCACTATATCGTTACACCACAGTCAACGGCATAAATTTGTGGAATACCATTTCCATTTCCCACACTAAAATATAGCAATAATCTGCAGGGCGTTGGCGTTCATACTTCAAAATATTTTATTGAGAGAAAATGCTACAATACCGGACAAAAGTGTTATCATAAACTCACCTTATAAAGTGTGTAAAAATACAATTCTTAGGTCACTCTTCACGAAGTAGAAAGTAAACAAAGAACATGTCAAGCGCAAATTTGGAAATACTACTCCATCATAATGCTATGTAATGCAATGTAATGTAATTATAGTTATGCACACAGTACTACATGGATGCATGATGGAAATGTATATGGGACTGCATGCATCTCACAATTTCTACATGCAATGGAACCTTTGCAAACCGAACACCCTGGGAGTTCCCCGGGGTATCCATAGTTCATAGAGGTTCCACTGTAATTCATGTGTTTGAGACCTAAAGGACATTGTTGTGTGATTTGAATTACAGTGGAACCTCTTTAAACCGGACACCCATGGGATATGTTATATCGCTCTGTATGTTTTATCAGTCAATATGAGGAGCCAACATTTGCGGCTACACCACAGGTGGAAGACTCGGACCTATGACACCAAAAAAATGCCTATTAAAAAAAATCCCATTACCCCACCCACTTGGTCTCGTACAGTACATAACGTTATGTACTGTACGAGACCAAGTGGGTGGGGTAATGGGATTTTTTTTAATAGGCATTTTTTTGGTGTCATAGGTCCGAGTCTTCCACCTGTGGGCTACACTAGCTGGTCGCAGATGCAAACATTCTCAGGTCATTTGTGTCAAATATATGGCCAATATGTGACTCACAGTGACAATTAAGGAACATGTATTGAGTTTTTGACCAGTGTGGCTCCTGATCAGACAGCACACTCATGCAGGCTGATTACAACAGAACTCGGGTTTTTGATACAGGCATTAACCATTTTCATGCTGAGGATCTGCCATTATGTTTGCGGAAAATCCTAAATATTTTCCTTCTATGTGCTCAGAAGTAAATGTCGTGGCCACCGAAAGGAATGGGTTTAAGGATGCTCTCTCAACGCAAACAGTGTTGCTCCTGATCCGACAGCACACTCATGCAGGCTGATACGGACTCAGGTTTTCGATAGAGGCCTTAGGGATGCTTTCTCAATGCAAACAGTGTAGACCCTGATCAGACTTGTTAAACCTGGGGTTTACCGTTACATTGTACTTGTAGAGTCTGATAGTCTTGGGCAGTTACACAGAATCATTATGGTATGAATAGTCTTGCTGATGATATAACAACGGCACTTCAGTGACGGATTGGCGAACACAGTAATCCCTGATGAGACTGCAAAAATGTGCAGTCTGATCTGGGACTACAGTGGTCGTAAACTCAATTAGCTGCACTTTGTCATAGCAAGTACACATTTGGCTGTGAATGAATAAATGGAGCTACGACCAGTGAACATCCACATCAGCTTTCACATCTGCACAGTCTGATCAGGGTCTGCACAGGAGACTGTGCTAGTGTGGTGCTACATGTACTTGATCAGGAGCTATATGTAGACTTGCCCCAAGTGCCATAAACTCCATTTCTGCAGTTACTGCGACATATGAGACACCTACATGTACAAAATGAAAGGTGTTACTAACGTACGCACGTATGTACGCACATGGACTAACGCTATATCCCCTCTTATGTGTACCTATCAGCGAGGGGATACTAACTGGCATGAACTGTGATATGTTAATTTTCCGGCCAATCCAATCATCACAAAATGATTTTCAGACTAGTCCATTTATGAAATGGGTTTTTTTTTTTCTAAAAAATATGAAAATTACTTGCAAAAGGTGCAGATCCTGATGAGACGGCTCGTCACGAGCCGGCTCATCTGTATCTACACTGTTTGCAAACACCGCTATAGAGGGTTGTAGTGTTGTTAGGGTTAATAGGTCCCAGGCTTCGAACTTCGAACTGGCATATAAAATGGACCCGGTAGCCAGAAATTTATTTCTATTTCTGTCAGCAAGCACTCGTTGGCATGTGTGTGTGCTTTGGTCATGTGACATATCAATCATAGGGCTGTCAATACCAGGTGTCACCGACTGTTGTGACACGTTATAGTATAGGGACACACCTATAGGTCGAAAGTTGATAACATTTTCATGGCAAATGCGGAATAAATTTCCGCATTTGCTATGAAAATTTCGTCAACTTTTGACGTCATTTACAAAAAAATGTCATAAATTTTGTAAATATTTTTCGTGAGATATCACACATGTTCTTCGGTACAAAATCACATTTACAGAAAATATCACAGTTTCTGTAAATATATTTTATGAAAACAAATAGATTTACATGGGCATATTGAAAGTGGGACCGATTAATAAACAGTACCTGTAGATCAACATTACATGACGGTGATATTAGTACAGTGAAACCTCTCTAAACCGGACACCCTAGGAGGTCCCCAGGGTGTCCGGTTTAGAGAGGTTTCACTGTAAATCAGGCATTTGATCATTCTGAGCCATAGTTGTGTGCTATGCGATCATTAAACAGAGAGTATCACCCGAGATAAATGACCAAGATACTCGTCAAAGATAAGATCACAGGTGTTTTCTTGGTGTCTGGTTTAGAGAGGTTTCACTATAAATCAGGCATTTGAGCATTCTGAGCCATAGTTGTGTGCTATGTGATCATTAAACAGACATTATCACCCGAGATAAATGACCAAGATACTCGTCAAAAATAATATCACAGGTGTTTTCCTGGTGTCCGGCATGCACCTGAATCCTTCCCCCACTTCATTGACCATGCCTCAACGGGCGTATATTGTGATTTATCGAGTCAACACAGTGCGTATGTGCCGTGAAACATTTTTGATATCCAATCAATACAATTTTTGCATTTTACAGCCATTTGTAGGTGTTGACGGGATAAATAGAATAGTATGTTAGTGCCGTGAATGGGAAAAAATATCTGGCACGGAAACTGGATGTGCTCGGCAGAGCCTCGCCCATCCCGTTTCCTGAGCCTTGCCAGATATTGTTACCATTCACGGCACTAACCTACTATTCTCTATCTATTTTCCTTATTTCTGAACCAAAATATATGTTGTGACCACTCATTTGAACCGTCTCGGCGAGATGGTTCAAATGAATGGTCACAACATATACTTCTGATGAGAAATAAAGAAATTCTTGAGCCTTGCCGGATATTTTTTCCCATTCACGGCACTAACCTACTATTCTCTATCTCTGGCACTCATGTTATTTATGTATAATGTCATTTTAATAAAATATACTTGTATTACCATTACAAGGGCTGGTTCTGCCCAGGAAGTGATACATTAACTCTGACATTCCATCTGTCAACTACATAACACACAATGCACAAATCATTTGCACAACAGGTTGACAGATTACTATTGAAATGTATGAACATGTAATATGTTTTGTATGATATATACAATATGTACAGGTAGCTTTGTGTTTGTGCCTCTGGGTATTGTAATTTCCTGTATTGGTTTGCACAAAAATATACATGTGTCACAATGTTCTAGCTGTAATTTCCTGACAATGGGACGTGTATTGGTTCAACAATGATGTTGAAACTGATGCACAAAAATATACATGTGTCGTAATATTCCAAGCAATTTAAATGTGATTATAAATTAGATGGTTAATTACTTTACGGATTATCAACTAAATTTTGGGGAATAGGTGACACTCTTATTTTTTATACATATATAATTTATACCCCTCGACTTACGAAGTATGCTGAGGTGTATATAGTTTTCGCCTTTCCGTACATTTGTTTGTCTATCCATTCATAACACACAAACTTAACATTTTACATTTAATATTTGCGTTACGCTTTTTGTTTGTCAGGCCAGGCAGCGGCCGGGGGTATCCGTTAGCCCCTGCTCACTTGCTCTGGGTTTTAAATTCATTAAAATTAGTACCAAAAACAACAAATTATCATTTTATCTGCAAATATATACAACAAAAAAACAATATGTCAATTTATTTTAGTGTCAGATAGAGATGAGAATCTGAAAATATATTTTTTCTGGTGTTACGTTTATTGTGTACTGTAATGACCCTAAATATTTGGACACCATTTGTTTTTTGAAACCCCTATGAAATAGGGGTTTCCCAAAACAAATTGTATCCAAATATAGCATTATTATGATAAACAAGTGCTGTAAATATGTAAATATTTGGACACCATTTGTTTTGTGGAAACAGGGGTTTCCCAAAACAAATTGTATCCAAATACATTGTTATTATGATAAACAAGCACAACCATACTTAAACCGTACATATTTGGACATTCCTGGCTTGAGAAAACATATATTAATGTGTGTTTTCCAGAATAAATTGTGTCCGAATACTGGGGTTATTGCGGTATTATTGTTCTGTGCTGGAACTGTTTGTCAGCAGTTTGCACTAATTACACAATTACTATCTGGTAATTGTCTAATTACTAATTAGGTCACTCAGTACACAAGTTGAACGACCGTAAACATATAGTGGATATATTTATTATGGTGCAGGTAAGTTTGTTTACAGTTGTGTTTCGTCTATTTTGCAGAATTTTGTTGTTCAAATTTTTTATATCACATTATATACTACAGTTGAGCGTCATTAGGTACCTCGAAAAAAAATTGGGATATATATAGTCGCCACCCTGTGTTGTGTTAAACTTTGATGTTTCTTATTTGTGGCTGTGATCAGGCTTATGGGTTTTGCGACCAGTGTAGATCCAGATCAGCCTGTGCATCCGCACAGTCTGATCAGGATCTGCACTGTTCGCCGTCACACCAATGAAACACCCGACATGCTTCTAACCAGCAATACATATCGTCGTCGAGTTCTATGTCGGTATGCTATTTGATCAGGGGCTACGTAGCTGGACACAAATCCCATAATCCCCTTTTTCTCCGATCACATCCATATTTCTGCGTTTGTAACAGTAGAATAATTTTGCCTTTATTACTAACTCTCATTTCATGTTTGTTTCATGATTTACAAATATTTGTGAAAATATATTTGAAAATATTTAGTCTTTAGAAAAATTGAAAATATTTACAAACATTTCTCATTTCTGGACATGTGTATGCTGTTGCCACTCGTTTTTAACCATCTTGCTAGTTTACTCACTGAATGACAAACAGTGTATACCCTGATCAGAATGTATGTAATGCAGGTTGATCTGTGGCTAACTTGTCACATATATTTTAAAGTCCTTTTCCATCAATAGCTCCACTGTGTTTTTTTTTTTATTGTATTTGCTTAATTGTAACGTGATCAATGTTACAACAAATAGTAACAAAACCAACACCATGGCATTTTCCACCAGCCTAAACCAACGAGTTCAACCATCAATTAACACTATTCAAATGCCCAAATAATTCTGGAAACAGTGTATTCCCTGATCAGGGATGGAAAAGGACTTTATAATATATGTGACAAGTTAGCCACAGATCAACCTGCATTACATACATTCTGATCAGGGACTACGCTGCTTGCCAACACAATATGGATCTCTGTAACACTCATTCACATTTTCCGGAAAAGCTCTCAACTGGACAGATAAACAGAAAACGTCTCAAATGAAAAGCTAAACAAACAAATGAACAATGTAAGACCATATTTGATTGCACGTCCATTTAGGTACACGCTATCTAATGGACAGTTTTATCTTGACACGTGTGAGTCACGGAGCAGAGGCTGTATGCGATATAATTACTGTAGCTTTCAGAACTTAACGTTTTTTATTCGAGCGCTAGCGAAGAATTATACAACCAACATCCAAATTTGAGGTCTTACAGTTTTTCTGCAAATTAGCTAATGTTGGTCGCAGCACATATTTTGCAGGTTCAACTTTTTAAAAACATGGGTCTTACGCCATACAAAAATAATTCTAGCAACTTTGCTTGATCGCCTTCGCCTTATCAGTGTGATAAATGTTTTGTTTGCCTTTTTTTGTGCTAAATTTATGTTATTGCAAATGTTTCTGTATTCTAAGGGTGAGACGATTAACCGCCATACTCGATTATTCGCGATTCGTAACTCCATGGTTCGGTGCACAAATACAATCTTACGGTTTTCCAAAAATCTATTTTTAACTCGTTATTTTTCGCGAAACGCTTTCCACTCTAGATTAATTATTAGTCTATGTGTCGTCCACAAACACATACTGCAAATAATTTCAGGATGTTCAGTCCTTTGATTTGACCAAATCAATACGCGTTGGAATATATTTTATCCAAATTTTGCATCTATCAATGTCTCCCCAACCTGGGGTATTATTAGATATTCAAAAATGGGTTGTCTAAGTCTTGGCATCTATGAATTAAATCTGTGTCTAATTCCCAAAAGGCAGCACAAATTACTGGACCCCGACTTGGTAATTTGTGTAGACATCCTATATTTTCCTCAAATTTCACTCTCTGAAGGCGGGAAACATAACTTGTTGTCTGCTGTTGTTTTGTATTATGTCTTCTTTCTCAGTAAAATCATAGCTTGACATCTCTTTAGTCATTTCCATTCTAAAGTGTTGGCAAAGCATGTTTTTTTTGGATAAAAGTGGAAAATAAAACAATAATCAGCAGACGACAATTCAGAACTGTAAGGGTTAACAAGGATGCCTTAGGAATGGTTATGCGCTCTATTGAAATACAGATCCGCTTGTCCAGACGAAATCCAATTGTCCCTATCTTCCCATACAGAACTTTCAGGCTCGCAGAGAAATCAATTTCCGACCATTCCATGGCAATAGCTGTGTTTGCATATGACTCAACAAACTTGTTTGATTCCTTGTATGTTTAGAGTAACACTAAGTACTCGCGGTGTCAGCTGTTTTGGAAAGGACATTTGATTGGATTGTGAAACTGGAAATTGTGATGTATTTTGTGGAATTTTAGATTTTTACCATCTCTTTACTACATGGTTTAGTAAATCGATCAAAATTTGAATTGTAATGGGAAACTGTGTTGATGAGAAAGAAAAACAATTGGTGGGTTTTGTTACATTAAAAAATACAAGCTACTGTAATAACTAAATGTTCGGACACCGTTTATTTAGGGAAACACATATAAATTTATGATTTACCCACAACAGTGAGCGTGCCAATATTTAGGGTTAGTATGGCAGTAGTGGTGTAAACGCAATAAATATTCGGATATAATTTGATTTGGAAAACCCCTATTTAATAGGGAATATTTAGGGCAGAGCTCCAGTTAAGGAGCGTAATTTGACCAACTTGGGGTGAAATTTTGTTATTTCTTCATCAAAAATGGCAAGTTGGGAGTCCTTTAGAATCGTCTCATTGAGACGATTCTAAAGCACTCCCAACTTGCCATTTTTGATGGAGAAATAAGAAATTTACCTCCAAATTACGCAGCTTAACTGGAGCTCTGATTTTGGGTTATTATGGTATTACTGGTATATCTTTTCTTATGAAACAACATTTTTTACATACAAATTGAATACAGTAACAATTCTTATTATGAATATTTGTCATGAATGAATGTTGACATTTTTTTGTAGAACTTGACGAGTGTTATCTGTATTGTCACCTCGCTGCATTTCAGTTCAATTCAAGCGTATGATCGACTTATGTCCGAGGTATTCTAGCTGTTTATTGGTTTGAGCAAAACATATTCCAAATAATACATGATCACAATGGACAGCAATTAAAGCTGAAGTACATTAGAAACTACTCTCGGAGGGCTTATGTAGCTGTGTCTTAGTTTAAATGATGGTTTATGTAAAATAATACATGTTTCACAGTACATTTTACACAAGTTAAAGCTGGAACAGGAATTTCGAAAAAGTTTGAAGAGCTGAGATAGCAATTTCTTAGCACATTCGTGGCTGTGACTGGAGAAATGTGGCTTATGGGTTTTGCGATTAGTGTAGATCCAGATCAGCCTGTGCATCTGCAGTTTGATCTAGATCTGCACTATTCGCCCGTTCATGCATCAATGAAATGCCCATCATGTTTCTAAAAAGCAATTATAATTAGATAGTTATGAGATGACAGGTGTGTGCAATGTGATCAGGAGCTTAGTAACACTGGTAACACATCCCATAAGCCCCATTTTCCCAGTCACAGCCACATTTCAGGCCAAGGATCACCATTTTGCTGACCGAAAATTATAAATATTTCAACTTTCCGCAATAATACAATATGTTCAACAATTCTGAAAAAACCAAGAACACACATTTCCGACACTGTCGGAAAAGTGGGTTCCTTGTTTTTGCAGAATTGTTCTATAACTATTTTGTCAATTTCTGCATTGAAGTGCATGTTGTCACCGCTCGTTTGAACCATCTCGATATTAGTATCCCATATGAAATGGGTTATAATCGAGTTAAAATTATGGACAATAGTGTATACTCTATGAACATGGACAGAAAATCGACATATATATACGCAGCATCGTCAAGCCGGCATTGAATGGATCTTATGAAGATGGGAACCATCCTATTGCAATTCTGCAACAATTTAAGGTAATTTAGATGGCCGATAAATCGTGATAATTCACCATCATTATACTTGTATACTTGTATGTCAGCGAGAATTTTGTTTTCAACCCTTTCAACCTTAAATAACTGGAATGGATTTTGATATGTTAAATTTCCGACAAATACAATCGTCACAACATGATTTTCAGACTAGTTAATTTATGAAAATGGGGTGCGTTTTTTCTCCAAAAATATGAAAATTACAATTAAGAAGTGCAGATCCTGATGAGACGGCTCGTCACGAGCCGGCTCATCTGGATTTACACTGTTTGTGAGTAACCACTATACAGGTCTGTAGTATTGAAAGGGTTTAATGGCCGATAAATCGTGACAATTAATCATCATTATATGTCGGCGAGAATATTTTTTTAATGTGCATTTATGACGTTTACTGCCTGCCCGTGTATGCTGCTTATATTTGTGCAGTCTGATCATGGTTTGGACTGCATAACATGTACCATATTACACCACTTTGCAACAATAAATTAACCCTTCCTACGCTGTTGACGGAAATTGGGGTCTGCTGTTTTTCATTTTTGCTTTAATTCTTAACCCTTTCAACACCAAGTAACTTAATAGGATGTTCCATGCCAATGTTTCAAGCTATTTCATTAATTTTGTTCATTCAAATTATCCCATTCTTCTAAAAGGGTAATCTGTACGACGTTTAAAATTATTAACAAACAGTGGAGATCCTGATGAGACAGCTCGTTACGAGCCGGCTCATCTGGATCTGCACTGTTTGCAAACATTGTCTCTATAGAGGTCTGTGGTGTTGAAAGGGTTAACAAAAAACTGGTTTTGACAGCACATGAGAATCGTCTCCACTGGAGACAATTCTCATGTGCTGTCAAAACCAGGTTTTTGTCGAAAAATATTGAAAATAAAACATTTCCAGCAGACAACATTTAATTCAGCATAGTAAGGGTTAAGAAAACAAAACTAAATGAATAATCTGTTAATCGGATACAGAAAATTGTTTTGAATCTGTGTTAACTGAGTGTATCCATGTAATGTTGCTGAACAAGTTGTTTTTGTGTGGCCAAACTCGTTTATAATTTGTTTCTCCATTGTATGGTACAGTATATACTATTTTCTAAATGTTTACTGTATAAAATGCTGCCTTTGATCTCATTCTTGTGGACCTGTCCTATACCTGATCATGATGTGATTCAAACATATATATGGATGGTTAGTCGGGAGCACGCGAAGAGTAATTTAACGATCGGGATTCATCCTGACAGGAATGCCGACTCCGGTTTGGCCCTCATGTACCGTTTCGGCCTTCTGATATTAAAAAGTAATACAATTAGTGCTGATCATATTACATTTTGGGTTGGAGCTATGTTTAGTGACTGGTGTGGAATCAGGACCTGGCACCAGGTCAGGATATTCTAATTTCAGAGCTGAATTTCTATTTTTCTGTAAATATTTAGTTCTGATTTGGGATTTTCCCCCCATTGCAGCAGGTCAGGATATTCTAATTTCAGGACTGTTTATATATTTTTCTGTAAATACAATGTATCGAGTTCTGATTTTTGGGAATTTACCTCATTATGGACAGGTTAAATACGGGATAGTCCTACCAGTTGGCCCGGCATTAAATGACCTTAGCTGTTGATAGGCCGTTAAACACCAATAATCAAAATAATTGCTAATTCATAAATGTGATATGTATATGCTAAACCTATATTAACATATACATATGTATGTGAACATCTTCCATAAAAGGTGATATTTTTTCCAACCCGTCCTATACCTGATCGCGATGTGAATCAAAGATAATTGTGATAGAATATATGTATAACATATATTTGAATACTGCCTTGTTATTGTATCCTATACAGCACATGGAGTGGCCAACTCGAATGTATAGTGCTATCCGTCTATGTTTTTGTCTCTGTCCGCCCGTCCGTTCGTCACATGCATATTTCATTTGTTGTAGTAAATGGTCCAAACATAATTGTGATGTCACCAAGTGATGCTCACGTTACTTGATCATGCGGCGTGTATATACTCTACTGGTGCTCATATTGTTCGATTAGCAGGCGTGCATATGGTACTGAATGGTTGGTTTGCTCATTACGTGCCTCGTTCAATTTGTAGATTGAATTACCAGGCCAGTATATCATGCGGTCATCACCCAATGTCCATTGTCCAGGCTACCATTGGGTGTTCTGATTCATGATGAATACTGATCATGAGGCGAAGCAGGAAAATGTTACATTCGCGTTTGCGACCAGTGTAGCTCCTGATCAAACTGCGCGTCCGCGCAATCTGATCAGGAGCTACACTATAGTTGCAGTTTTGTCGGTGAATCATTTCTGATGATAATTAACATTATCTGCCTCAGCCTGTCAAAGGCAGCTGGTACCAGATCAGGATCTAGATGTCTAGATCTATCACTGAATTTGCAACCGCCCCCAATGCAAAGTGCCAACTGATTCCACCTCATTATTAAGGCCCAAAAAATATGTTTGTTTCCGGTTACCCAACCCTACCTAGATTTTCGCGCTGACTCTACACTTTTTAGTAAAAAAATAATTAGGAATGAATGGCTTAATGTGGAATTTATCGGGGTATAAACTTGGAAAAGTTGCGGGAATACTGGACGAAGGCCAGAAGGCCTCGTCCAGTATTCCCGCGACTTTTCCAAGTTTATATCCCCGATAAATTCCACAAAAAGGCCATTCATTCCTTATAATTCCAGCATTTGAAATAAATTCATCAAGAAAATGTGTTTATTTTGACAGACGGCAGCCATTTGTTTACATTGACAGCACTGACAGCGCACCTGTAGAAAGTAGTTCGGCGTGGGAGTTTACTGGGATATAAATTTTGGACAGAGACTTGCTACCGGCCAATCAAATGTTAGGGAATTGTGTAAATATTTTTGTGCTTGAATTATTCATAAGTATAAAAAAAAAATCACTGAAATCGTCCCTTAAAAAGTGTTTGTGTCAACATAGTTGTTTAGCATACACTATATAAAACCCTTACACCGCTATCTTTTTTTTGTCATCTGTTTATTTTCTATTTTCCATTTTTATCTTCAAAAACATGCTTTGCCAGCACTTTAGAATAATTTACAATATGCTTTGACAGCATGATTCTGAAGTGCTGTCAAACCATGTTTTTATTGAGAAATAAGGCAAGATATAAAAGCAACAGCAGACAACAATTGTTGTGTGTAGCAGTCTAAGAACAGCAAACAACAATTGTTGTGTGTAGCAGCTAAGGGTTAACTTGTTTTTTCCCTGATTTGGCCAAACAGTACTTTTTTATTTTTTATGTGATCGATTTTGTGGTCCGATGATTGTACATACATTTTGGCATATTAATTGGTATCATGATTAATTATTACTTGCGGTATACATACAATGTATTGGTACATGTTTGTAATTTAGCAGTAATGCGAGATCGGTAATGAGAGATGGAATTTTACATATATATACTGGTAGTTGTTTATGAAATAATTGTCGGAAATTCCTTTTTATTGGATAAAATGTACATGTAATTTGAAAAGATATTTTTTTTGCATCTTATTTCAGTTGTCATGTGCTGAATTAAATGTTGAATTCTGCTCTTTTTGTCGATAAAAGCAGCTATATGTTGGTAGCACATTTGAGCCATCTGTTATGGAGATACATTTTAATTGAGAAATACAGCACCGCAACAATAATAATTGTTTGCCATCTTTTAACACTCGGAATGCAAAAAAATAATTGTCATCGGCTGTTGCTTTGTATTTTATCTTGTTTCTCAATAAAAACGTAGCACATTAGAATAATTTCCTTTGATGATAAAAAACGAATATAAAAATAAACATCTGACAGATGTCGATATTTAATTCTGCATTTTAACCCTTAGACCGCTATCTTATTTTGTTTGCCGTCTGCTGTTTATTTTCTATTTTCCATTTTTATCATCAAAAACATGCTTTGACAGCACTTTAGAATAATGTACAACATGCATGCTTTGACAGCACTTCAGAATCATTTCCATTGGAAATGATTCTGATTTCCATTGGAAATGATTCTGAAGTGCTGTCAAACCATGTTTCTACTGAGAAAGGCAAGATAACAATTGTTGTGTGTAGCGGTCTAAGGGTTAATGGGTAACAAAAGTTTGCATGATGTCATGGAACTGTTTCTATAAGCATTTGTTCCGCCACAATGATGTCATGGACCTGTACACATACGGAATTGAGGAATGGTATGAGATTCGCAGGAAAAAGGTAACTATAGCTTGTATTTACATGTAGTATCTACATTTTCCTAAATATGTGTGACTGGAGAAATGGAGCTTATGGGATTTGTGACCAGTGTAGCTCCTGATCAAATAACACACGCCTGTAGCATGATAACGATCACTATTGCTTGTTATAGAAGCTTGACTGACGTTTCATTGATGGAATGGCGAACCGTGCAGATCCTGATCAGCCTGTGCGGATGCGCCTCTTTCATCCAGTCACAGCCACATGTTAACTAGTGGAGGAATTTTGATGGATAAAGCGCATGTAGCTCGCGACATTATAATACTGGTAATATCTTCTGTCGATGACGCCATCCTCATGGCTGCACTGTTCACAAGTTATTATGCCCCCTGTAGCAATAGTTGTCGTTGTGTAGGAGGTGCATACATGTATAGTGTTTACCCTGTTCGTCTATCTGTCTAATTCTGTCGGTATACAATTTTTGTTTCCGTGCGATAATTTGACTAACCGTATATACGACCTTCGCAAATGTACATTCATATCAATGACAGGGATTGGTTGTAGCCGAGTGCTTAGAACACCTGACTTCCAATCCGGAGGTTGCGTGTTCAAACCTTGCCTTAGGCATCAAAAATACTTTCATGATATTTCCATCTCACTGGCCTGGTCTGTCGAATGAGACTTTAAATTAAACTATGGTCCAGTCTCTATATATATGAACATAGCTGTTGCTGGGACGTTAAACCCATTCACTTTCACTTTTCACATATCAACCATGATGATGAAAGTTCGGTATTCAGTCACGGGTGCTAAAGATAGATAGTTTAATGCACATTTCTTTTGTTTCCGTGCGATAACTCAACTATATCGTCTATCCGATCTTGGCGATACTTCACATGTACATTCATGTCAACCATGTGAAGAACCGTATTCAAGGTCAAAGGCACGAGTGCTAAAAATAGATTGTTTATTGCACATTTCCTCTGTTTCCGTGCGATAACTCAACTATATCGTCTATCCGATCTTGGCGATACTTCACATGTACATTCATGTCAACCATGTGAAGAACCGTATTCAAGGTCAAAGGCACGGGTGCTAAAAATAGATTGTTTATTGCACATTTCCTCTGTTTCCGTGCGATAACTCAACTATATCGTCTATCCGATCTTGGCGATACTTCACATGTACATTCATGTCAACATGTGAAGAACCGTATTCAAGGTCAAAGGCACGGGTGCTAAAAATAGATTGTTTATTGCACATTTCCTCTGTTTCCGTGCGATAACTCAACTATATCGTCTATCCGATCTTGGCGATACTTCACATGTACATTCATGTCAACCATGTGAAGAACCGTATTCAAGGTCAAAGGCACGGGTGCTAAAAATAGATTGTTTATTGCACATTTCCTCTGTTTCCGTGCGATAACTCAACTATATCGTCTATCCGATCTTGGCGATACTTCACATGTACATTCATGTAACCATGTGAAGAACCGTATTCAAGGTCAAGGCACGGGTGCTAAAAAATAGATTGTTTATTGCACATTTCCTCTGTTTCCGTGCGATAACTCAACTATATCGTCTATCCGATCTTGGCGATACTTCACAAGTACATTCATGTCAGCCATGTTATTATTGAGAAAGAAGACAAAATGTAAACAACAGCAGACGACTATTTTCGTTTCCCTTGTTCTAAGACTAATGGTTAGATATCGCGTGTGTGTGACGTATATTTCCCACTGTATTGAAGCCAAACTGAAGTACTCGGCCGAACAGGGTCAGTTGTGCCTTCTATAGTTACAATGGGTATTTTTAAGCTTAACCTTTAAAAGGCGGGAAACTAAAATTGTCGTCTGCTGTTGTTTACATTTTGTCTTCCATATTTCTCTTTTTTCTCAACAAAAAACCTGGTTTGACAGCAGTTTAGAATCATTTTCAATGGAAATGATACTAAATTGCTGTCATACCATGTTTTTGTTGAGTAAACTGGAAATTTAAAAATAACCAGCAGATGACAAAATTAATTCGGCATTGTGAGGGTTTAACAGTAGCAGTATTATGCTACAAATTGGGGTTATTAGTCTGACTGACAGCATTGAAGTTTACACAATGCCTCATTGCTTTCATGGTCTGTCAGAAACGGGATACTTTAATAAGTTTAACCCATAGAATGCGGGAAACAAACATTGTCGTCTGCTGATGTTTCATATTTTTCCTCTTTTTTTTTATAATAATATAGTTCGACACCACTTTCGATCCATTTCCAATGTAAATGATTCTATTTAAAAGAGCTGTCAAACGATATTTTTTATCAGAAAACGGGAAATAAAAAATAAACGGCAGACGACAAAAAATAATTCAGCATTTTAAGTGTTGACCCTAAGACCGCTACAAATTGTTGTCTGCTGTTGCTTTGATATCTTGCCTTATTTCTCAATAAAAACATGGTTTGACAGCACTTCAGAATCATTTCCAATGGAAATGATTCATTTCCAATGGAAATGATTCATTTCCAATGGAAATGATTCTGAAGTGCTGTCAAAGCATGTTGTAAATTATTCTAAAGGGATGTCAAAGCATGTTTTTGATGATAAAAATGGAAAATAGAAAATAAACAGCAGACAACAACAAAAATAAGATAGCAGTGTATGGGTTAATACGGTCTCACTTGTACATCCTACACTTTAGACCCTGAATTGAGATAGTCCTTGATCTGATAAGTATGACATTTTTATTTTTTATGCACTTCTCCACATACGGCACTAAACACATGAGCAGACAGTGCGCATTCACAGGGCAATTTAGACTGCAATAAATTTGTGGAGTCTGAGAATTCTTGTAGTGGGGATAGTAGGTTTACAAGTCTGCCCATACTGTTCTGTAAACCTCGCCTTAGGCATCAAAAATACTTTCATAGTACAAATGTATCTCCATCCCATTGGTCTGTCGGATGGGACTTTAAACTGTGGTCCCGTCTCTATCTGACCTTATCTGCTGGTGGGACGTTCAACCCATTCACTTTTCAAAATGTTTCACATTTTGTCTGATCTACTCAAATATTATACATTTACAAGTGGGTAGGTGGCATTAGCCTTTTTTTCCCCGATGATTTCAGACTTTTTTGCTGAAGGAGGCTCTCATCCCTGGGCTTTGCAACCGGTGTAGACCCATGCTAGACTGATCAGGGCCTGCACTGTTTAGTGGAAGTCGCGAAAGTACTTATACTCTCCTCAACAAAATGATTATACAATGTACATGTAGTTCTTTCTGCAATGGTGTGACCACAAATTTTGTCACAATTTACAAATGTTGAACATGTCTTAATTAACCCTAAGAACGCTACTCACAACAATTGTCGTCTGCTGTTGCTTTTATATCTTGCCTTATTTCTCAATAAAAACATGCTTTGACAGCACTTCAGAATCATTTCCATTGGAAATGATTCTGAAGTGCTGTCAATGCATGTTGTAAATTATTCTAAAGTGCTGTCAAAGCATGTTTTTGATGATAAAAATGGAAAATAGAAAATAAACAGCAGACGACAACAAAAATAAGATCTAAGGTCTAAGGGTTATGGTACCTTTTCTTAGCTGATGGCCCAAATATTGTATGGTCACTTTTCATGCCAGACCACAGTTGTGGCTGTGACTGGAAAAATGGAGCTTAAAGGTTTTGCGACCAGTGTAGAGCCAGATCAGCCTGTGCATCCGCACAGTCTAATCAGGATCTGCACTGTTGGCCATACAATCAATGAAACACCCGGCGTGATTCTAACAAGGAATATCAATCGTTATCAGGCTACAGGAGTGTGTTATTTGATCAGAAGCTATACACTGAACACAACTCCCATAAGCCCCACTTCCCCAGTCACAGCCACATACAAGTTGGTAGTATGGTGCGTTTACATATATAAGTGGTGGTACTCAATTTAGTGTTCACATAGCTTTAGGTACAAGTACGGACAATGTTACAATAAACTCTGATAAGATAAGATAGACTATGTTCTTGTAAGCTGATCTGTTCTCGGCTGTTTCAACTGTGAAGCCACATTTGGATTTGGTTTTTCTACCGGGCAAATTATGAATTGTTTCATTGTGTGGAGTTGTTTCGGATTACATTTATTATAAAGTTTGTGTTGATGGATTTTGCTCTGTGAATTATGAGGTATGTAGTAATTTGTTACAATTGTACACTGTGAACAATATTTAGTAGTGTAAAAAGTGTTTAACTCTTTTCGTGAGGAGGATACGCCATTGTGTTTGTGGAAAATCCTAAATATTTTCCTTTATACGCTCAGAAGTATATGTCGCAACCACCATTTGAACTGTCTCGCCGAGATGAGTGGTCACAACATATACTTTCGTTGAGAAATAACAAAAATAAAATATTTAATAAATTTCATACCCGTAAAGGTGTATTTCGAAAGGAATGGGTTAAGGATGGCTTGATAGTCTAGTTTGATAGAGCATTGGACTTCAATACCGGAGGTTGTGAGTTCAATCACCGGCATATGCATGATAGCAGAGGCCTTTCACAGACTTCAAACCTACAGGTCCTGTCTCTATATGACATTAGCTGTTGCTGGGCCGTTAAGCCCATTCTATTTCTCTTTTCAATAGCGAAGATTGTGGATTCAATTCCTGAAAGCATACATGCCACATGTCTGTATCTCTATATGACCGTAGCTGTTTCTGGGCCATTAAACCCATTCTCTTCCATTTTTCAATACTGAAGGCTGCCGGTTCAGACCTCGCCCTATGCATTATAAGTATTGCCATGGTCTTTCGGATGAGGTGGCCGGGTGCTTTGTCGGGCGAAAACGATGGCGTAAATTAACGGTAGGGTTTCCTCCTTATAGGAATCACGATTTGCCTGGGTTGATTTACGTTTTTATCTTTATCTCTTTTGCTACCTGGGAGTTGAATTGGCTTATTGCCCATTATAAAAGTAGTAAGGTTATTACTGATCCTACTGCATTTGGGAGGGGGCCAAGTGATTCTGGTGTGGCGAGGACCTGGCAATAGATCAGGATTATTCTGATTTCAGGGCTGAAAATATAGATTTTTTATTGTGAATATTCAGTTCTGATTTTGGGATTTTCCCCTCATTTGTACATGTACTTGAACATGTACATGTACTTGTACAGGTAATATATGGGATTTAGTAATAAACCCATTGACCCGGCCTTAAATGACCTTAGCTGTTGATAGGCCGTTAAACCCCAACAAACAAAAACAACAAACTTTCGGATTAGCTCCCCTCTCTATATGATTTGCCGGGACGTTAACCCTTTTCAGTCTAAGGATACAATAATTTTTATTGGAAAAATGTCATTCTTTTGTTTATTTCTCCATAAAGGTATATGTTGTTACCACTCATTTGAACCGTCTCATCGAAACGGTTCAAATGAGTGGTAACAACATATACTTTTGAGATGAAATAAAGAAAATAGGATGTTCCCCCTAAAAAGTTTCATACTACTATAAGTGTATCCCGTCTTTAATGGGTTAAACCCATTCACATTTTCGCTCATGTCGTTGAATAAGTACGGGGCATTTCATTTCACTGACGAGGCTTCCCAATTATTACAGACCTCACTCTTGGCTGATTGTCTAATTCCAGGGGATCCCTCTTGTTAAATTGGTGAGGCACTATTGATTGCATAATTTAATAGGAGAATAATCCCAGATTCTGGGGAGCAAGTCATCCCCTGTGGCTGACTGGAGAAACAGGGATTATAGCTTTTGTAGCCAGTCTAGCTCCTGATCGCTGAATGGAGAAACAGGCGTTCATGGTAAGTGTAGGTCTGATTTGCTGGTGGATTACTGTTTAGTTAACCCGTTCACCCCTAAGTAACTGGAATGGATTTTTATATGTTAATTTCCGGACCAATCCAATTGTCACAATATGGTTTTCAGACTAGTCCATTTATGAAAAGCGGGTGTTTTTGCTCTGAAAAATATGAAAATTACTCGCAAAAAGTGCAGATCATGATGAGACGACTCGTCACGAGCCGCCTCATCTGGATCTATACTTTTTGCCAATACCACTATACAGGTCTGTGGGGTTGAAAGGGTTAATAAGGATCTATACTGTTTGCGAGTACAGTAGCTTGTCAGATGTTTTATTGACTAATCAAATGTTTATGGTAAGTGTAGCTCTGATTTGCTAGTTGATTACTGGGTCTGCACTGCTTGCGAGAAGCTTGCCGGGTGTGTTATTGATTGATCGAATGGCAAGTGCGAACAGTGTAGATCTGGATCAGACTACGCGAATGCCCAGGTGTTTTATTGACTGATTGACTGGTGTGAACAGGGCAAATCAGGATCAGACTGAGCGGGCTGATTTGGATCTACACTTGTCACATGTAACTGGAGAAAATGGGGCTTATGGATACTGTAGGTCTAGGCCTGATATGTTGGCACATTCACACAGCTACATGTATAAGGATCTATATTGTTTCGTTAGAAAAGTATTTCACTGACTGACTCGTGAACAGTGTAGATCCAGATCATTCTGTGCGAATGATCTGGATCTACACTGGTCGCACTTCGGCCAGTAATTCCCATTTCTCCAGTCACAGAAGTCGTATGAATTATGTATGGAAATAAAAGACGTAAAATCCTGCCTTTACTGCAGGAATTGATTGTATTATGCTGTACTGTCTGGTGTAGATATATCAAATATAGGCAATCATGTGCCAGGCACATACCGTATTAATTCTAAATAGGGCGTGGGTGGCAGGTGGCAGGTGGGGGCTTGCGATGGGTAATTTAACGAACGGGATTCATCCTTACCGGAATCCCGAACGGAGACCTTGTTTGGTCCTCACATACCGGTACGTCGTTGGCATTCTTGTATGTGATAGTTGATATTCTGGTTATACCCCTTATGTAATCCTATTTTAGGGGAAGGGGCCAAGTGACTTTGGTGTGGTATGGACCTGGGGGGGGGGGGGGGGTGGGATTGTGCTTTTTTGTGCGGAAGGGGCCAAAATTTCTTGTTTTCTATTTTTATCGCATTCAAATGCTATTTCTCTAAAATTGTGACTAGCCGTCCAGAAAAAAATCACTAGGATTGCCTTAATTTCGTCCCAGCAAAAGCTACATGTACAGTCATCTAGAGAAGCGACCACAGTTGAACCACTTCACCGATTTTGATAATATTTGGCCACATGAATGTGTGTCTAGGTATGGCACTTTGTTTTGCATACCACCCACATCCGACCACCCAAGGTCAAGGTCTCTGAGGACTTATGTTCACCTTGTTTGTAAGGCAAAAATGTTAAATAAAAAAAAAAATTATTATCACTGCTGCCAGTACGACCCCCGTTTGACCGCCCAAGGTCAAGGTCACTGAGGACTTGTGTTTTTATGCCCCACCACGATAGTGGAGGGGGCATATAGTGTTACCCTTGTCCGTCCGTCCGTCCCGTCCGTCCGTCCGTCACAAAACTTTAACGCTCGGGTAAATGTCTCATAATTTCTTCATCCTTTGACCGATCTGCTTCATATCTCATATACACATTGCTCTAATGGTCCTCTACCGCCCTGTACCAAGCCCAGGGTCAAGGTCACATACTTAGTGCTTCAAAAACTTTAATGCTCCGATAAATATCGTATAATTTCTGTTTTCTTTCACGGATCAGCTTCATACTTCATATACGCATTGCTCTAATGGTCCTCTACCGCCCTGTGCCAAATCCACGTTCGTCCTGCCCCCGCCAAGCCCAGGGTCAAGGTCACATACTTGGTGCTTCAAAAACTTTAACGCTCAGGTAAATATCTTATAATTTCTGTTTCCTTCCACGGATCAGCTTCATACTTCATATACGCATTGCTCTAATGGTCCTCTACTGTCCTGTGCCAAATCCACATTTGTTCTACCCCCGCCAAGCCCAGGGTCAAGGTCACATACTTAGTGCTTCAAAAACTTTAACACTCGGGTAAATATCTCATAATTTCTGTTTCCTTCCACGGATCAGCTTCATTACTTCATATACACATTGCTCTAATGGTCCTCTACTGTCCTGTGCCAAATCCACGTTCGTCCTGCCCCCGCCAAGCCCAGGGTCAAGGTTACATACTTAGTGCTTCAAAAACTTTAACGCTCAGGTAAATATCGTATAATTTCTGTTTTCTTTCACGGATCAGCTTCATACTTCATATACGCATTGCTCTAATGGTCCTCTACTGCCTTGTGCCAAATACACGTTTGTCCTACCCCCGCCAAGCCCAGGGTCAAGGTCACATACTTAGTCTTCATTGCTTCACTTCAACTTCACGCATCGTAAATGGATCTTATAATTTTCTTTGTTTTCCTTACACGCCACGGATCACTTCATACTTCGGTATACGCATTGCTCATGGTGCCTCTACCTGTCCCTAGCCCTTGCCAAATCCACGTTCGTCCTGCCCCCGCCCAAGCCAGGGTCAAGGTCATATACTTGGTGCTTCAAAAACTTTAACGCTCAGGTAAATATCTTATAATTTCTGTTCCCTTTCACGGATCAGCTTCATACTTCATATACGCATTGCTCTAATGGTCCTCTACTGTCCTGTGCCAAATCCACGTTCGACCTGCCCCCGCCAAGCCCGGGGTCAAGGTCACATACTGAGTGCTTCAAAAACTTTAACGCTCGGGTAAATATCTTATAATTTCTGTTTTCTTTCACGGATCAGCTTCATACTCCATATACGCATTGCTCTAATGGTCCTCTACTGTTCTGTGCCAAATCCACGTTTGTCCTGCCCCCACCAAGCCCAGGGTCAAGGTCACACACATACTTGGTGCTTCAAAAACTTTAACGCTCGGGTAAAAAAAAATTTCACTTGGAATTTGGCCTCATTTATTATTTATGAACACATTTTCTAGTTTATCTTTTATTATTATCAAGGCTGACAGAGAAGGGGATATGCTTAGTTTAACAATACCATTTCTTGTTTTATATCAAAATAGTGTGAAAGTAGTTGAAATATTTTTTCTATAGCATGTGAAATTGGAGATGAGAACCTGCAATTTCATTTTCTTTGCACTTACTGAATTTTCAATTTCTCCATGAAAATGTGTAGAATAATTGTCTATGCAATTAGGTTGCCTCCCCTGTCTGCCACGGCATGCAGAAGTAAATTACTGAATATTACACTAACTCAATAGGCTTTGATAAAATAACATGATACAGTTAATTTGTATTTTATCACATCATTCTATAAAGCACAAACTCATGCATTGAAAATCTGAGAGACAGTCACTAAAGTTCTAAGATGCTCTTTATTTTACAATAACTACAAATTCAACAATCACAAGAACACAAGAGGGTGGTCATCAACATGGGAGGAAACCAGAGTGCACAAAGAAAAAACCACTTGTCCAATCTAGCGACCTGGTGAGCACACCATCTCACTTATGAGGATTCAGTGCTCCAGATAAGTTGTGTATCTAAAGAGTATCATATACCCCCGTATTTCAAATTCAATGCGTATTTTACTTTTACAAATGTATTTCTGATTTTCTTAATAAATAGCTAGGAACAAAGGATAAAAAATAAAACAAATTTAAAAATTCTCTTATTTGAGCTGCAAAAAGCAGTGTTTGCTTTTTGCAGCTCAACTAAGTAAATTTTCAACTTCATTACAGTATTCATTCAACTTCATTACAGTATTTTCACTACTCAATTTGAAAGTCAATGTGTATTGCTGTGAGTATTTTGTACTTCCACTATTGATTATCAATGTGTATTCTGCTAACATAATTAAAGTGCATAAAATATGCCAATACGCACCGTATCTGGAGCTCTGGGATTGAACCCTTGTTGAGGATGGAACCCTCATTGTTGAGAAGACTTAGTGTGCTTGTTACAAATCACGCCAACCGGACAACAGTAAACGTGTATTAGACACAGAAAGTTACATTCGCAGCATGAGGGAAGTTCTGTCCATGAATGTCTAGGGCTCCAGTAATTATTGAATAGTTTGTTTCGAAATGAAAACATATCTTGGCATTTCATTAGAATTGTCTCCTTGGAGACAATTCTAATGAAATACCAAGATGTGTTATTCATGGAAAAATAAGAAAATATGCTATATTGGTGGTCTGTTTATTGTTTTCTGTAGCATGATAAAGGTACCACAATTGTTCTCATTGCTTTTTGATACTCATTACTTCTGATTTCAATTGGGTTTTTGGCAATTTTAATTGGGTATTTACGCAAATACGCAACTTATCTGGAGCTCTGAATGTCTATATTATTGCAGTTTTGTCTCTATGGTGACCTACTTGGCAAATGAGTAGGGAGAATTTATTATCATCTCCAACATTTATTGCTATTGAATACTAGGTCTTTACTGTTTGATGTATTCAGCTAATCAAGAGAGTTTTATGGCTATTACCCGCATTTCTGTTTCTGGACTGATTTTTTCCCTGGTGACTACATTTGACATGGACCATGTGATTTTATACCTAAGAAGATGTGCGATATCTCATGAAAAATATTTACAAAATGTACAATATTGTTCGCAGATGATGTCAAAAGTTGACAAAATGTTCAGAGCAAATGCGGAATACAATTTACGATGAACAGTTCGTCAATTTTCGACATCATTTACAGAAAATATTACAGTTTCTTTAAGTATTTTTCTTGAAAAAAATCATCCGATTTCTTATGTACCAAATGAGATGGACTTTATAGAAACTGATTGAGATGGCATAAAATGTACATTTATTTAGCTGCACGTATTCCGCTTTATAGGCGGTTGCACTACATATATATTGCTACACCACAGTCAACGGTATAAATTTGCGTAATAGCATTTAAATTTCGTGCACTAAAATATAGAAAAAACCTGCATGTCGTTGTTGACTTTCATACTTCACTATATTGTTATTGAGAGACAATTCTACAATATGACACTAGTGGGTGGCAGGTGGGAGCATGTGATGGGTAATTTAACGATCGGGGTTCATCCTTACCAGCCCCGTGCAGGCACCGGGGCGGGATCAACTGATCCTGAGAATAGTGCTGCAGTAGCCATTGCTTGTCGTAAAAGGCGACTAAACTGGCTTAACGATTGGGTTCATACTTTCCGGAACCCACTATACCGGATTTGGCCCTCATGTACATTTTTGGCTTTCTTGTATGTGAGAGTTGAGTCGGGCTATGCCCCATATATAAAAGTAAGATTAGCGCTAATCCTATTACTTTTAGGGTGGGATGGATAAATGATACTGGTGTGGCGAGGGCCTGGCACCAGATCAGGTTGTTCTAATTTCAGGACTGAATATATATTTTGATTGTAAATATTGAATTCTGAAGTTGGGATTTACCCCCTTTGGACAGGTGGATATGGGACTCGACCCCGTTGACCCGTCTGCGTGTAGACTCCCTGAGGCTTGTACCTCTATGTCAGAAAAGCGGACGTTAAACCCTATTCACTCACTCACTCACTCATCCTTACCAATTAGCGCTAATCCTATTACTTTTAGGGGATGGGATAAATGATGCTGGTGTGGCAAGGGCCTGGCACCAGATCAGGTTGTTCTAATTTCAGGACTGAATATATATTTTGATTGTAAATATTGAGTTCTGAAGTTAGGATTTACCCCCCTCGGACAGGTGGGTACGGGACACGACCCTGTTGACCCGTCTGCGTGTAGACTCCCTGTGGCTTGTACCTCTATGTCAGAAAAGCGGACGTTAAACCCTATTCACTCACTCACTCATCCTTACCGGAATCCCGACTGGAGACCTGGTTTGGCTCTCACATACGTCTTTGGCATTTTGTATGTGACAGTTGAATCTGGTTATACCCCTTATGTGAGTATTACGATATTCGTAATCCTATTTTGAGGGAAGGGGCCAAGTGACTTTGGTGTGGTATGGACCTGGCACCAGGTCAGGTTATTCTAATTTCAGGGCTGAATATATTTGTTCTCGATGTAAATATTCCGTTCTGATTTTTGGATTTTCCCCCCAATGCAGCAGGTTAAAATGGGATCGAACCCGTTTGCCCGGCCTTACATGACCTTAGCTGTTGATAGGCCATTAAACACTAATAAATAAACAAACAAATAAACAAACAAACAAACAATATGACACTAACATATTACCATAAACTTACCTAATAAAGTGCGTATTAGCAACATTCATGAGTCACTCTCCACAAAGTAGAAAGTAAACAAAGAACGCTTCAGACACTCATTTGGAAAGACTACTCCGTCATAACTCTTATGTAATGCAGTATCATGAAATGTACTTACTGTCTGTTTCACGAAACCTGCCCAAATTTTACGGCCATATAAACAATCCAAAAACAGTATTATTTTTTTGATGATATTAAATTTTATCAAAATTTAAGAATGAGCCTTCTTTTTATTTCGTGAAATTTGGTCAAATATTGATTTGTCTATGGAAATTGAACATGGGGGGAAAGGAGGTGGAGGAGCTGTAGGAGTCAGAAAACGCACAATTTTGGAAATTGACTCCGAAACCTGGCTAAATAGCTTGGAAATGATCTAACTAAGAAAACAAAAGTTAAATTTTGAAAATCGGTCCAGTATTTAACATGGGGAAATTGTTTTTTCACACTAAAATCAATATTTGACAACATTTCACGAAATAAAAAGAAGTCTCGTTCTAGTATTTATTTTGCTATACATGTACATGTATATCACAAACACATGTTGGAGTCTAACAGTGGAAAAGTATGACGTGAATTCGACAATAGGGGATTTTTCTTCAATAAGTCAATCACATTTACATGTAATATCAAATAAACATACAGTGTTTTATCTATTCTTTTGAGCCAGTGACTCAAGCATTGCTATTTCATACACATTTTAAAATTAGTCATCCCACTGCAGAATGATAAACAAGTAAAATTGGAAATGTATTTCAGAGGGAATTTTTTTCTGAAGTAGGGGAAACAAGATACTTTTTGAAGGGGGAAATGGGAGCCTTATATCTCTGAATATTTGTGTTAAAACAATAAGATGGGAGAATGACAGTGCAGACTCTCTAAGCCAGATGCTGGGCTCAGAAAATCTGATTTAGAGAGGTCTCACTTGTTTTTCTTTCATCAGCAAAATGCAGTATCCCAAATCCTCAAAACATAATGCTGTAAATGAGCCAAACTTATGTAAACATGAGGTCATACCACAAAATACATTTACCAGCATATATTAACCCTTACATCGCTATCTTAATTTTTTGTTGTCTGCTGTTTATTTTCTATTTTCCATTTTATCATTAAACATGCTTTGACAGCACTTTAGAATAATTTACAACATGCTTTGACAGCACTTCAGAATCATTTCCATTGGAAATGATACTGAAGTGCTGTCAAACCATGTTTTTATTGAGAAATAAAGCAAGATATAAAAGCATGAGCAGATGACAATTGTTGTGAGTAGTGGTCTAAGGGTTAACCTACTTGCCTACAAAATATGCTACCCCTGTAGGGGTATATGAAATTCAAAATATGTCTCACAAATTTTTCTTGTTTCTCATCGAAAGTATATGTTGTGACCACTCATGATCGAGACGGTTCAAATGATGGTCATGACATATGCTTCCAAGAAGAAATAAGAGAAATATATAGAATTCTCGATAAGGAAAATATAAATATACCGTTCATATGGCAAATGTCAACATTAGTGAAGATTAAAAGATAATATCTCAAAAGTTGTTTTTTTGGGCCACCCTAGCTGTACCGCAGTATGTGAATGGTAAAAGAGCATGACTTTGCATTCTAAATGGCAATCCAATTCTATGAACCAATCTCGATGCAATTATCTGTATTTACATGCAGGGGGAAGCTGTGACTAATCAACAAGAATGTCCGATTGATGAAAATTTATTATGCAGCAGAGGTCACGACCCCTGACCTAGGTAGGTAACCTTAGGATGTGAGGATACATAAACATGGTTTATTGGCCAGATAAAATATACATTTTAAGCCATTGCATTGGGAATACACCTTTACCAGGCCTCTATACTTCCACTCGTCCACTTGTGTTGGCGTCCACTTGTGTTGGCGAGCGAGTTTTGGAGCTGGAGGAGTGATAATTTGAAGGAATAATGCATCATTAACCCTTTGAACCCGAAAACCCGCTATAGCGGATTATACAAACAGTGCAGATCCAAATGAGCCGGCTCGTAACGAGCCGTCTCATCAGGATCTGCACTTTTTGAAAGTAATTTTCATATTTTTGAGAACAAACATACCCACTTTTCATAAATGGACTACCGGTAGTCATCATTTTGTGACTGTTGGATTGGTTGCAAAAATTAACATATCAAATTTCATTTTCGTTAATTAGGGGTGAACGGGTTAACATTACATATATATGATTGGATTATTAGTTGAGTTCCAATCTGGATGAGTGGAAAATAAAACTTTGTTGAGGCCCGTTTACATGTATCAAATTTTTTAAATAAATAATTATTCCTCATTAAAAATATGAGTGATCAGGCCCTAGATGCAGTAAAACATGGCTAGAATGGTAAACAGTGTAGCCCCAGATCAGTAGCTGATTTCACTAAAATTGCAAAGTATACTTATAGTGCGAAGTACATTTTGAAGGAGAAATTTTCAATTTAATGATTAATTAATTAATTTTTAGCCAGGTTTTTTGAAAAACAATCCAGGCTATTGGATTGGCGAAAACCGGGCGGGTGGGCGGGCGGGCGGCGGGCGCGGTGGGCGGTGGGCGGCGTCCACAATCAATGTTAAGTTTTCGTGTTTGAGTCCATTTCTTTGTTACTGTACCACCTAGGACCACCAAACTTTCACAGCTTCATAATCAAGGGGTGCCCACCACATATTACTATCCAACATGTTACTTTTTTTTTAACTTGACACATTTTTTCCGCGCAGTCGACTTAGCCATTTTGAATGTTAAGTTTTCGCGTTTACAATGTTAAGTTTTCGTGTTTAAGTCCATTTCTTTGGTACTGTAACACCTAGGACCACCAAACTTTCACAGCTTCATAACCAAGGGGTGCCTACCACATACAACTATCCAACATGTGACCATTTTTTTTACCTTCACCTATTATTTCTACGTAATTGACTTAGCCATTTTCAACGTTAACTTTTTAACGTACGTCTGGTTAAAGTTTTGGTTTTTTGGTTAAAAGTTTTTTGTTATACTATATCTCTGCAACTGCTTCGCCCATTACCTTGAAAACTTCACATGGGTGTTTATCATCATCCATATTTTCATTCTACCCCCCAACCGTGCGGCCCCTGTGCCCAATGTCAAGGTCAAATTACTTTGAATTTTTTTGTTAGAGTTTTTTTGTGTACTATATCTCTGCAACTGCTTCACCCATTACCTTGATACTTCACATGGGTGTTTATCATCATTGTCGCACCCGCTTGCAGAAAGCGCGATATCGTCGGCATTTTGGCATACGTCCGCCCGTGTGTCCGGTTAAAAGTTTTTCCATCTACTATATCTATTTTTTTAGTGTCCATGCCTCGCCCCAAGGCGCGACATGCAGGCCACGGCCATCTAGTCTACAAAAAGTGGGTATAATTATGTTACCCAAGTGTCTATGCTTGGAAAAAACCTGGCCTTCGTGGCTTTGCCTCGTTTCTTGTTATTATACTGAATTTATTACATTTTGGCTGTGATAATGTAATAAATTCAGTATAATAATTCTGCATACTTTTAATCATCAAATATATGCAGTCGTTAGTTATATATGAAATAATGCATTTCGGGAAAAATAAATGATTACTCCCTCTATGTAAAATACTTAGCTAGGTAATTAGGCCAGTTTTTTTTTATTTGTTGGTTTACGGATTTCTTTTCCGCGAGATCGGGTCGGTCGGTCGGAAAAAAATAAAAATAAAAAAAAGTTTTTTCATTTTTTTTATTCTTTTTTTTTTTTTGGGCACAGGGTTGGGCTTCGGTCGGGAAATAAAAAAAAAAAAAAAAAAAAAAAAAAAAAAAGTCAAACGCGGATGCCACCGGCGGCATATTGAAGAAACTGACAAACGGGTGAACCAAAAGTGTTAAGTCAAAGGGTGAAGGTCATATGTAGTATGGCAAGGCAGGTGTAGCATACATGCAAATGAATGAAGTATGGAAATATTGAAGCAGTTAAGCAACTTATGTAGATGCTATGGCCAGTTTGAGAAACTGTGACAAACTGGTTAACCGAAATTGCTAACACCATAAAAATCACCTTTTTAAGGCACATGGTTGGGTCGGTTCACCTTTTTAAGGCTCATGGTTGGGTCGGTTTGTGTCGTAAAAAACAAAAAGGCCAGTGATTGTGATAGAGTGAAACTTGTGTTAACCGGCATCGTCTCGGACCAAGAGTTTGTCGGTTAACGTAGGGAGTCGGTTCAACAAGTTTCTTTATATTCTACATAGCAACTCAGTTTCATATTCACATACTGTTGAATGTTGATCACTGTGAATGGGTTGCGTAATGCGTACATATTAATACCGTATCTGGTATAAATATACAAGACAACGAAGCGGCGATATAGTTGAAACGAATATCAGTGGGGGTGGCACGAGTGTGGATTTGTGGCAGGGCGGTAGAGGACCCTAGGAAGAACGCATACATGAACTATGAAGCACATCGGAGCAAGAAAACAGAAAATATAGGCCATTTACCCGAGCGTTAAGGTTTTGAATTTTTGCATTCAATCTGAAACGGAGATATCAAATCATATTGGAGATATATCAAATCATATCGAATCGTCCATTCGCAGGTTGTTGTTGTTGTTGCTGCTCTGCTAAGATCTGGTTTCCGCCACTTACTTTTCTCGGCACAGCAATTTTTTTTTTTTTTTTTTTTTTTTTTTGGATCGGAGGTAAAAAAAAATCAAAAAAAATCGGAAATTAAAATTTTTATTTTTTTCCACATTGTCAAAAAATCGGGTCGGCGGATCTGTAAACCAACTAATAAAAAAAAACTGGCCCTAGTATGCTTTGCAATTTGTGTGAAATCGGCTACAGACTGCAATTTTGTACAGACAGATTGGTGACTATGCTGGTGGAATGCACCCTAAGGTACTTTTTCTAATTCGGGTGTCCATGTATAGACTGGTAGACTACCAGGAGACACAAGTGGTTCCTTGAGACTAATAGTAGCCACTCATCTTTACTGCCCATAATTTCGGTTCCATTTTTAATGGCCATAAACATGCTATTGTCCAATTCTGGGCATACTCCATTTTTCTGAAAGAAAAATGCAAATAATTAATTAATTTCTTATCAGAAGTATATGGTGTGACCACCATTTGAACTGTCTCATTGAGACTGTTCAAATGAGTGCCACACCATATACTTTCGTTGAGAAATAAGCAAATTAGAAAAGAAAATATTTCAAAATTTGCATACACATAATATTCACATTCCAAATCTAATTTGGATCTAATCCAAATCTAATCACATAACCCTTAATTTCACCCCTAAGTAACTGGAATGGATTTTGATATGTTAATTTGCAACCAATCCAATCATCACAAAATGATTTTTATGTCTTCAAACTAACCTGAATGGTTGCAAACTGATAGGTTGCTATGAAAACGTCCTAATAATAAAAATCTGCCTACTCTAATCACTCAAATAACCCACCATAGACCATTCCGCTCTACCCACAGCCAATTGGCTAGTCCGCTATTTAAACTCCTCCTATTATTTTAGGACGCTATCAAGAGTGCAGGTATATTTGTCTCTCTCTTTATTTCGTGCTTATTTTGAATTTCTGCCGTGTATTGTGCCGTATTTGTCATTATATTTCGTTCAATACATATTATTATCACTCTTGTGTGTTACGTGATTATTCTCCATTGCATTTTTTGGGGTTTTTCACGGTGTTTTACTTTGTGTCACATATTTTCGCGTGTACGCGATTCGTACCCTAACGGGTTCGTCCCAAATGGATTCGCTCCCGTGACACATTTTTTGTAGCGTTTTTGCGTTTCTTCTATCAGGTTTTGTTATACAATACTTGTTAGAATGCCGCAATCATGCGCTGCGTGTGGACACATGACTTCTCCTTGGGATACCCATACGGACAGGTGCTTTGCCTGTTGCGGGTGTTGCAAAGAGAGGCCATGTGATTTGTCCGTCCGTTGGACGGATTCGACGTGGGGCAAGGCTGGGTCTAGAAGGTCCCATACCTCACGTCTGTAGAAGTCTGTATCCGAGTCTCAGCTCTTGGGAGCAGTGGAACCGTCCGAGGTTTCGGAGGTTGTGTTAAGTGATAGGCCGGTGATCCATACAGGGGATACCGGGCTGCTGGGGCCGTGCCTGATCTCTATCACCCGGTTCGCAGAGGGCTATACCTATCACAGGGGTGTTTCGGCCGGTTCCTGATACTATATCACCCGGTTTGAAGCTGACCCAGCCTCTCTCAGTAGAGGCGCCCGGTACCGGGCACGGGGTGGCACCGGGCACCGGGCACGGGCACCGGGCACCGGGCACCGTTATGTCACCGGGCACCAGGCACCGGCATTATGTCACCGGGCACCGGCACCGGGCACCGGGCACCGGTTGGAGGCTACCGGGCACCGGTCCAAACACCTGGCACCGGGCGGCACCAGACTCTCCTTGGACAGCCTGCTGCTTCCGGTAGGAAGACGTTCTTGTCTTCGGTTGGTCTTCGTTCTACGTGTTCACGTAAGTCGAGGAGTCGATCTCGTCGTAGGTCAGGTTTGGGTTAGCTCTTCGATTTCGGGTTCGGAGTTTAGATCTTGTTCTTCCTTTTCCTCGAGGTCATTCTCAGGTTTTGGAACAGGTTCATCTAGATCTCGTTCTCCTGTTCGTCGTAGGAGACGGTTGTATAGGGCTTCTACATGTAGTACTAGCTTCGGCAGTACATATACTATTTGGAACGATACAGTACAGTTCTGTTGAATCAGATTCCACGTATGTGGTAAGATGACTGCCAGTCTAGGGTTGCTGCGGCAGGTGCTTATCACATTCACCCAGAACCGGTCACAACGTACCCTAACTCTCGCAGGAGAGGTGCCGGTATTGTGTTACGGGCACCGGGCACCGCACCGGGACGCACCGGCACCGGGCAGGCACCGGGTACCGGGCACCGGGGTAGCAGCAACCTATTTTGACCGGGGTGTTCGTGGGTTCGTATCCTGTGTACATATTGTGTTTTTGTATCGGCTCCTCGAGATCTAGCTCTTCCGTTCTCGGAGGAGACGGTCGAGGTGGTATTGGACGCCGTGGTGCTTTGGCTCCGTACTTGTCTGGCCTGCTCTTTATTCGAGTGTATATGAGTTCGAATTCCCAGTCTATATTCAGGACTCGACGCGCGATAGAGTTATGATGGTTCAGTTGGCTAAGATTCTGGAGTTCCTGTCTAAGTCCTAGTACTTAGTGGGTTTGTCGGCTCTTTCACAGCTGGTGGTTTTGCCAGTGGAGCCTCCCATAGGGGTACTTCCTCGGATGGCTGTTGTGAGGCTGATTCGGTGGTGGTGGAATTGCCGGAGTTGTCGTGGTTTCATTGCTCTCCTACAGTAGGGCTTCTTGTTACGTACATTGGGGAGCTTTAGGTAGGATTTGGCCACTGCGGGGTTCCTAGTGCTCAAACTTTGATCGCCACTCTGGGGTCTAAGTTCTACATGCCCCTCTATGCGGTATGGTTTTTTGAGATCTCCGTTTCTGGACAAGGACGCCGCAGCGTTTGGGATATCTTCGGCTCCTGGTCCTGGTTCGCGTTTGCGAAGGCATGGGTGTAGGCTGTTAAGTCGATTGTGGCTATGCCAACTTTCGATTTATGTTTGAATCAGTATGATTCATCGTCTCTGGACGCAGTGCTTCAGTCGGCGATTTGTGCCGCTAAGCCTCTTGTCAACATGTCTTTGGAGTTTTCTATGGACATGCTCTTGTCCAGGTGAGACGCAGTGATAGCTGGCTAGTTTTTTTTCTTGAACGGCCATAGTTTTGCTTCGTTCGCCTCTTTTGACCTCTGTTAATTGTGCGATCGAACGGCCAAAGGGCAGCTACGGTACCGATGGTCCCTCCTGCTGCTCCTTCTTGTCTACCTCCTGTGGGGTCGTTTTCCCCTGACGGGGGTATTTTCAAGGGTTTAGTAGAGTCTCTCTCTTGAAGTATAGTGCTATAGAGGAAGTTCGGGACGTGGTCGGAGCGCCATTTGCCCGGTAGACTGGGTTGTTTCCATAGATCTGCGGGTCTCGTACTTCCACGTGCCCTTCCGCAGATGCTCTCGGAAGTTTAAGTTGTTTCCGAGTTTTGTGTCTTTTAGATCTAGAGTAGTCGTAGTTGGTTCCCACACAGGATTTTTCTTAGGTGGGAATAAGCTTATTGACCGATCTATCAGTCATCATAGTACCTTTGGACAGGGTGCGTGGCATCTTGTTTTAGTTTCCGGGTACTGGTCAGAGGTTCTCTGTCAGCTAGGAAATTTCTGCACTCCTGGAATTTCGGGGTGCAGAATAGGGGAAGGTTATGTTTGCGACCTCCAGTATTACTTACTAGGGCTATGGAGGCCGCACCCCGATCCTTTGGATCGGTCTCTGCCTAGGATCACCATCTTCCTACGTTGTATCAGATGGTGGGCAGTGGAGGTCTGGTTCCTACAGGGATTTCCCATAGTGTTACCTCCCCTCCTACTCGCTTTCTGTCCACAGACGCGTGTGAGAAGGCTGGGGGGTCTCATTGGAGCCCCTACATTGGTGTGTTGGTGGTCATGCAGGAAACTCAGGGACACATCAACATGTTTTAGCTTTTGGCAGTGTTCCGGGGGTTGACAGCGGCGGATTCTGTTCTGCACGGACAGGTGGTTATGGTTTCTGCGGTCATCTCCGGTTCTGACGGAATGGCTTCTGCATCCGTTGGTGTCCAGTGCTATCTTGTCCGGATGGGGGTATCCATTTGTGGTTTTGTTGCGGCAAGGCTCAAACGTCGGTTTTATTTTGTCCACTGTGCGCCCACGTACCTAGATTCGGACTTTTCAATTTACTCGTTCCAGTATAAACTTTTCGGGACCATAGGTACTGCATGTTGGACATTGCTAAGGAAGTGATTTGAGATACCTACTGTTCGTGTTTATAAGATCGCATGTAATTCACTCAATTGTTATTATTATAAACAAGCGTCCGTTAATGATTATGGCATTTACGGATCGATTCATGTCAGGCATATAATTGGCTATTAACAAGAGTATTTTTGTGATTTCATGTCACACTGTCGTTAATTGGTTGACCACGGCTTACGTGGTCGGCTTTGACGGTATTCCGCGATTGTAACACGGTTACCGGCGGCATGTTTTGATCACTTTGTATGTGTGAAAAACTTACCTGTGCCAATTAAGTTTGACCAGACTTTACGACGCCCGCTGTTCAAATTGCATATCGACATTACAGTATAATGTGTATTAATTATACCATCGGGACTTGTTTTCCACATCGATATAAACGAAATGTCGACATTTCCGATATCGATATATCAGGTATGTAATGTATGAGTTATATAGCAGTTCGGCCGGGACCACTAACGTATATCGACAATAGCAGGTATATCTATGTAAGCAATGTCGACATAACGCGTATCGACTGTATATACAACATGCTGTTGTCACTCCATCATTTCTGAAGCAATTGGGTATTTCAAAATGTTAATTGTGTTAAATAGAAGCACACTACTGTTTACACATCAGCAGTTTCTCCTATGACCGAGATTTCTCCCTCAGATACTTTATCCCTTCTCACATGATCTGGAATCAGTTGTGGTTCGGGCCTCCCTCCGTCACGCCTGTCAGCGACAGTGGTTCACACTTTCTGTCCAGTCCGTGCGATGAAGCATTAGGTTCGGAAGAATTAGGACATCCGGTCCGACCGTAAAGTTTTTTATTACCAATTTTAAGCCAACGGGAGGTATCGCAATCCTTTGTCTTCCGTTGGATAGATAGGGCCATTACTTGAGTTTATTCTACAGGAAGTGGTTCTGCAGCTGAGTTGTTTAGGCCCTAAATGCACGAGGTGCATGTAGTCTCAACTTCTTTCTATGATCGCTCTCTGCACTGGCAGGAGATGCGTAACTGCCAACTGTTACGATTTTTCCGTATTTATTCCGGGAAATACGTTAGATAGACGGTAGTACGGATTACTATTAAAAGTACGATTTTTGATCGGCGCGGGTATATCTGGATATTATTATTTCGTTTAAATACAATTCTGCCAATAATCCTATTGTTTTATTTACCCGTTATCATTCTCGTCTAGGCGATTACCATTTGATATTCCAGCGCTCAGAGATATTGATTTATTCATCACGTAATTCGTATAATGTCTGATCTAAGCGTGCAGCCAACTTATTTGGGGATTGTTTTATCGGAAGAAGTTAGGACAACACTTCTGTTCATCTATGATTACAGCGAGACATGGGCCAATTTGGTCCTGTCACAGCGCGGTGATGTTTTTGCGTCTTGCAATCAGTGTTATTGTAGTTATTTCGGGTGCTCATGGTAGCCGAAACTTGGGCCAAGGCTATAGTTAACTTATTTTATGCATATAAGTGAGTACTGATTTGTGTTCCGGAATACATATGTGGTGTTCCGGAAAGTAACCCCCTTTTCTCTCCATGTTCCCTCATGTGACCGACATGGGGTTGGCATCTCAGGGAGATGTTTAAGAACTGGGTCCGTTAGTAGCAGCGGGTGCAGTTGTGGGTTTATCAGCCGGTAGCATCAAGTTTAGGAGGCTGTTTGGATCTACCTGTTCGCGATAGTCTGACGATTTTTTTCTGATTACCCGATTTATTCGGTTTTTGTCTTTACTAGTCCCAGTGGAATCCTGGGGGTTGGTAAGTGTGACTCTCCGCTCGATGAACTTCACTTGCTTTTGTTGATGAACGGGGATCTGTGGTGATCTATGGTTCTTACGGTTCATCACGCTGGCCCAGGAGGCATTGTTTTGTACATGTTTCAATTAGGGCGAGGCTACCTTTCTAGTTTGTAGCAGTGTTGTTGCAAAAGGATAGTGTTTCACTTTGGGTTAATGATTCTATTCTCTTTGTCTACTATACATGGGTTTATAGGTATACAGTGGTCGACACTCGCAGTGTCCCGAGATCCCGAGGATCCCTGTTTTGTAGGAGGAATCAATGCATTTTCAAGAATATCCCATTCAACATTATGTAACAATAGGGATGTCCATGCTGCGGAATCCCTGGGCCAAAAGTTAGTGTCAAACCCTGGTATAGGTTTTGATCTGGCTTTAGGGCCAGTTTAACTCCTCAGCACTTGCTTGTTAGGATGACCTTAGTGCTTAGGGCGTTTATACTGTGTTCTCGATATGTACGAGTCATGTGTCGTCATGAGACTATGTATAGACTTTGAGTTTATCTCAGTTGAGTTATTGCGTGTGAAGTGCCGGGCGACTACATTCGCCAGGGCTTCGTCTGGTAGCAGCAGCTATACCTTGAGTATTCTCCGGCGTTCTAACCAAGTATAGCAGGTTGGAGTCTACGAGTCAGTCTACGAGACTAGCGTGGTGGTGCTTGTCTTTATCCACCTCTCTTCTACTTTCGTAGGGGGAAAAGGGGGGGGGTTGGGGGCCCCCGCTTTGGGCTCCCCTATGATTCTAGGGTGAGACCATGTTATTACTATATAGGTAACACCCAAGTTTGTACCTAGACCAAATATTTTTGTCTGTTTTGAGGGTTTTTAATCTGCCTTACCATTCCGGTCGAGTATGAGTAGTGAGAATACCTCCCACCATCACTACGAATTCTTGCAACCATTCAGGTTAGTTTGAAGACATAAAAATGGAAAATTATTTCTAATTTTAGTTTTTATTATTCATACTCACCTGAATGGTAAGGTAGACCCTCCTCCCGTCCCCGCTTGATGGTTTTATCTTCTCCCTACTTAGTATACTTCAGGCTATTTTTATCTAGCAGTGTCATTTCCATATGGAAATGATTTACTTTTGAAGCTGTATACCTAACAATAATAGGAGGAGTTTAAATAGCGGACTAGCCAATTGGCTGTGGGTAGAGCGGAATGGTCTATGGTGGGTTATTTGAGTGATTAGAGTAGGCAGATTTTTATTATTAGGACGTTTTCATAGCAACCTATCAGTTTGCAACCATTCAGGTGAGTATGAATAATAAAAACTAAAATTAGAAATAATTTTCCATTTTCAGACTAGTCCATTTATGAAAAGGGGGTGTTTTTGCTCTCAAAAATACTTGCAAAAACTGCAAATCATCACAAGCTGGCTCATCTGGATCTATACTGTTTGCCAATACCACTATGCACTGAGGCCAGTGTGGTGTTGAAAGGGTTAAGCTCAGAAACGACACTGCATACAGTGGAACTCTTTAAACTGGACACCATGGGAGTCACACGCCCAATATCTCCAGTATTGTATGAGCCCCTAGTTAAAGGGGTCTTACAAATACAACACGCATGACCAGTGTAACCCCAGATCATCCTGTGCATCTGCAAAGTCTGATCAGGATCTATGCTGTTCATAATTCAGAATTCAGTTGCTGATATTGCATTACTTGGGCAACAAACTTGAAATATTCAAACAAGATGTAATAGTTTTACTTCATATATTGAATTTTTAATAAATTAATTTCGTAGTGAGCGCTAGCGAGTGAGAAATTAATTTATTAAAAATTCAATATGTGAACTATAACATACTTATCGTTTACCCAGCCCAGTCGCGAAGCTCCATGCACCCCTAATGAGAGATTTCAAATCACTATACTAGTATGTGATTGGCGGTGTGACACAAAATGATCGCATGGTGTGTGGGCGGTAATATGCTTTGCGTCTTGTGAACTGATGACAACAAGGCATACAATCAGTTCTAAATATAGCGCTGAACATTTAATATGCCGTTCTTTCATTGGTCGAGAAACTATATTCTAATCCAACATTGCGACTACGTCTGATACAAATGTACATTTTGTCGGCCATCGACCCATACATGTATATGGGCTGTATCTAATTGATGCAATAGTCAGGGGGAAAGAATGAATATAAAAGTGAAACAAAACCGATCCCAGGTCCTCTTGGGTACGTATAACAAACACGTCCGACAGTCAATATATTGATGAGCGTTGGATAGTATCCCCTATGATTCATATGAAAATTGTAAATGATTGATAACCATTTCACAAGGGTCAATCAATCACTCAATCATCGGAAGTATATGTAGTGACCACCATTTGAACCGTCTCATCGAGACGGTTCAAATGAGTGGTCACAACATATACTTTCATTGAGAAATAAGAAAAATAGAAAATAAAATATTTCAAAATGTATATGTAGTAACCACCATTTGAACCGTGTCATCGAGACGGTTCAAATGAGTGGTCACAACATATACTTTCATTGAGAAATAAGAAAAATAGAAAAGAAAATATTTCAAAATTTACATACACCTAAAAGAGTATTCCGACTAATGGGTTAAACACACTATTGTTTTATTGGTGTCCGGATTAGAGGGATTCTACTACACTCAGTGGGTGGCAGGTGGGAGCATGCGATGGGTAATGTAACGACCGGGGTTCATGTCCTTACTGGAATCCTGACTGGAGACCTGGTTTGGCCCTGAGGTACGGCATTTTTTATGTGAGGGTTAAATCTGGTTATACCCCTTGTAAGAGTAATGCGATTATTTCTAATCCTACTACTTTTAGGGGAAGGGGCCACGTGACTTTGTTGTGGTATGGACCTGGCACCAGGTCAGGTTATTCTAATTTCAGGGCTGAATATATATATATTTTGATGTAAATATTCCGTTCTGATTTTGGGAATTTCCCCCCAATGCAGCAGGTTCAATGTGGGATCTAACCCGTTGGCCTGTACTTAAGTGACCTTAGGCCGTTAAACATCAATAGATCAAATCAAATCTAGACCTTTGTGTACTCTCAATAATGCACATATATTATACATGTTTATATGTGGTTATGACTGGGGAAATGGGGCTTATAGGTTTTGTGACCAGTGTAGATCCAGTGTGCTTCTAACAAGGAATATACAATGTAGATGGCTTTCAGGCTATGGGGCTTCGTAAGACTAAAATGTTTGTAAGTGAACAAGTATGATAGTCTGTAAATGTCACATTAACAATGTTTTCTTGTAAACCAATATTGGATTTACATTTATTGAGCATAGGCTGCATATGCAGCCTATGCTCAATAAATGTAAATCCATCAATTGAAATTTCCAGACGATCCTAAATTTGCACTTACGAACATTTTAGTCGTTCACACTTTAGTGAAACAGGCCCCAGGTGTGTGGTATTAGAGTATAGACCAGGAGCTACACTCCATTTCTAAGCCCCATTTACCCATTTTCAACTACAAATCTTGCACATCTAGGGATAGGTTTGTAGTCTGCAGCAAGAGCATAGGCCTTAAAATCTGATGGTTATCCCCCCGCCGTTAGGCAAGAGGGGATATAGCGTTAGTCCATGTACAGTATGTGTGTACGGTCATGTACGTCGCTTGTTTTGCATACGACCCACGTCCGATTAGGTTCGTAATAACGATGCCCTTCTTCAGGGTTGCATTTGTCTGTTAAATTCACACATCCTGTTGTTTTTTTTGTTGCATATCTGGTCCATATTTCTGTTCCGTATTTCTTGCCATTTCCAGTGACTGTATTGAACTTTGTACTGCTGACTGAACGTCTGCCAGCAATTTGTTCTGGATCATTTTCAATATGTCTGACTTTGAAATCAGGCTCCTATTCTCGTCCCTGAAAAACTCAACAATGGAGCCTGCTAACTAGCTGGTGAGAAATTCACCCTTTCAACAAGGGTCCACACTCGCAGTGTCCGGGGATCCCGAGGACCCTTGTTTTGTAGGAGGGATCCCTGAACTTTAAAGAAAATTCAAAGTTTTAAATTTGGGAACCTATATATTGGCATATGTTTGAGAAATTGCTTGGTGTTTTATTGTTCACTAGGTTTGGTTCAGTGTTTTATGTACTCCCCCCCCCCCCCCACACCCCCCCCCCAAAAAAAAAAACCCCAAATATTTTGAGGTTACATTGAGTCACCACCGTGTCCATTTGTTTGTCCGAGTTTGTGTAAAAGTTATCAGCTACCTACTTACTATATCTGTATTACCATCAATTGGATTGGCTTGTAACTTCATATGCTTATTTGTCATCATCCATATTTTCATCATATAGACCACCTTAGATGCGGACCTATGCTCAACGTCAAATGACTTGGAAATTTGTGTTATAATTTTTGGCCAGTACATCCAGCAGACTGTTACTGATTCTTGTTTTGTTCTGTGGTAATGACATTGTCTATGTTTATAATCATGATTTCTTACATGGTTCTAAAGAGATGTTAACCCTTACACCGCTATCTTAATTCTTTTGTCGTTTGCTGTTTATTTTCTATTTAACATTTTTGTCATCAAAAACATACTTTGACATCACTTTAGAATAATTTACAACATGCTTTGACAGCACGGAAATGATTATGAAGTGCTGGCAAAACATGTTTTTATTGAGAAATAAGGCACAATATAAAAGCAACAACAGACGACAATTGTTGTGAGTACCGGTAGCGGTCTAAGGGTTAATGTGTTTAATGAATGAAACTTAAATTATTCAGTTGACATTCTCTGTAAAGTACATTGGACATGTATACTAGATCTTTGCAGATTTATAATGCACCATACATTTGAGTTCATCAACCATTTGTATATGTTGGCTGTTTATGTGCACAAACAATTGGTATGTGCGAGTCTCTCGCATTCACAAGATAATTCTACTGGGCTTCCAGTTTGTGCCATTAGTTTAGAAATGAGGCAACAGTCATGTGATTTTGTACCTAAGATGTGCGATTGTTCACGAAAAATATGTAAAGAAACTATAAATGAAATAAAAAGTTGATGAAATGATCAGAGCAAATGTGGAATTCTATTTCATCATTTCATCAACTTTTTAAGTCATTTACGGAAATTATCATGAAATTTGTAAATATATTGCATGATATTTTGTGCATGTTCTTAGGTTCAAAATCACATGGCTTTGAATATAATAATGGTGTAGAATATGTGGAGCACAGAATATATGGGTTCAGCGTGTAGATTGATCATGTCATAAACATGATTGTTGATGTTGTTAATGGATAGACTGTCAGACTCGTGTTGAATAGTGATCACGATTTGGTCCTAGTTACAGGTAGATATATAAATATAAGTCGGCTACTGTGAATGAATGTACAGTACACGCATCAAGTATCTATGAAGTCCGCGATCCACGGTGGTCGCAGATCACTTTCCAGCTTGCTACTAGAATCCTTGGTATATCGTGCCTCGCTAAATCGGGGACGTCCACTATATATTTGCGGATCCGGGGTGAAGAGAGGAGGAATCGGCCTCGATATCGACGACTGCCGGATCAATAATTTTAACATATTTGTAATTCATGTATAAAAAAAAGGAATGTAAATATTTTTCTGAAATTTTTCTCATTTCTCATCAAAAGTGTATGTTGTTACCACTCAGTTGAACCGTCTCAGTGAGACGGTTCAACTGAGTGGTAACAACATACATTTTGGGTGGATACCGGGGGCACCCAGTAGATTCGCCAGACCAATCTTATGATGCTTCTGGTGCCCGTGTGGTCTGCCGATTGTGAAAAGGGATGTGACGATGTTTGCGACCAGCATAGCCCCAGATCAGGTCCTATGTTGTTCGTCCTTCAGTCAGGAACTTCAATACCAGAGGTTGCAAGTTCAAGCCTCTCCATAGGCGTCAAAAATACTTACATAGTATTTCCATCCCACCGGTCTGTCGAATGAGACTTTAACTGTGGTACCGTCTCTATATGACCTTAGCTGTTGCTGGGACGTTAACCCCATTCACTGTTTACTGTCATCAGCAAAACAACCAGATTCTAAGCCTATTGAATTGAATGCACATGTCATGATCAATCGAGGACCGAGATTTACAATTGTTGCATATGATGTATGGTTCCTTTTGGCAACTCAGGTGGGCCCATGTGGTACCAAAATCTACTACCGGTAGCTTAACCAGTTTCATGCTAAAGATACACACTTTTCTTTTCTTTTATTGAACATTTTAAATATTTTTCTTTTTTCTGCACAGAAGTATACGTTGTGACCACTCATTTGAACCGTCTCGCCGAGACGGTTCAAATGAGTGGTCAGAACATTACTTTCATTGAGAAATGTAGAAAAAAATGTTTGTAAATTCAGATACCTGTGAATCCCCTGGGGCTATGTAATTTTCGGAATTTGTTTTGACATAATTGCATAAAAACACAGAAATTAGAATTTTGAGATGACTAATGTGTGCAAATAAAAGAATTTGACAGACATACGGGGGTGGGGGGTACTAATAGATAAGGGGCTACTTAATTAGAATAAACACGGTACTTTTCATTTAGAAATGTAGAAACAAAAATTGTAAATTTAGATACGTATGAATCCCATATGGGTGAGAGACCAATGCACTCATCAGTTACTCCGGTATGTATTTAGTACAGAAAACAAACAAGAGGTTAACCACAGGGGAAGAACACTTGTAATTACCGTTCTGCCACATATGATACATATTTGTGCCACAGGCTGACGAAAGAGACGTTAAGGCATGTATATGCCGTACATCATCAAAATCCATTGGTTTTTTAACCCTTTTCATGTTAAGGATACACCATTATGTTTGTGGAAAATCCTAAATATTTTCCTTCTGATTGTGCTTAGAAGTATGTCGCGACCTCCATTTGAACCGTCTCGTCGAGATGGTTCTAATGAGTGGTCACAACATATACTTTCATTGGGAAATAGCAAAAATAACAACTCCATGCAATTCATTGGACGGTTGGTTGTTGGAATACGAAGGGTACATTTAACAATTGGAATTCATCCTTACTGGAATCCCGACCGGATACCTGGTTTGGTAAATATTCCGTTCTGATTTTGGGATTTACCCACAATGCAGCAGGTTAAAACGGGATTGAACCTGTTTGCCCGTCCTTAAATGACCTTAGCTGTTGACCTTGGCCGTTAAACAACCAAACTCTTTTCTGAGCAGGTGTCCCTTCTACACTGATGGCAAATACCAAGTTGTACAATTTCTTGTGGTTCATTTACATGATCATCATGCAATTTGGAATCGCATGTCGGAATGCATGGCCTGAATTTATGTACAACTTATAGCACTAAACGTCTCTGCAGAATAATGGGAACATACTAACATTAAGCACAACCCTGGTTAAAGACCAGTTTATGTGTGTTTTGTGCTGGGCATGTGGAATAGTTTTACCAGATACATGTGTCATAAAGTTGATAGATATATTTGCTAGTACATGTACAGTCAAACCTGGGCTAAAGGCCACCAAATATAAATTACCTGTCTATAGCAGCCACACGTTTGTTTTCCCAAGTATACAGTTACTACATGAATGAACCTGCAAACAAAGACAACCTTTGAACAAAGGCCAGATTTTGTTCTTCCCATGGCTGGCCTTTATTCACAAGTTTGCAAGTATTTTCTGGCCAATATCTTGGGGGGTGGGGGGGGGGGGGTTGGGGGGGGGGTGGAATCAGCTATATGTAGAGTAGAAACAATATTTGCACCGCCGTGCCATTGTCAATATTAACCCATTGCAGTGTAAGGATCCACTATATCTTCGATCATTTATTATTTCTCCATAAAAGTATATGTTGTTACCACTCGAGACGGTTCAAATAAGTGGCGACAACATACATTTTTAGCTCACCTGAGTGAAGCTCATGTGAGCTATTGTTACCGCAATGTGTCCGTCGTCGTCGTCGTCCGTGAACATTTTCAAACGTCTTCTCCTCGGTAACCATTGGGCCTATAGTCACCAAACTTCATGGTCATGGTCCTTAGGTAGGGGGATTACAAAATTGTTAAAATGACGTCATTACGTAATCCAAGATGGCCGCCATCTAAAAATAGCACAAATTCTTCAAAAATCTTTTTCTCAAGAACCGCCAACCGGATTTCGACAAATCTTGGTAGGAATGATCGATGTACAATGCTCTTTCAAAGTTGTTAAAATGGTGACCACGGGGTCAAAAATGGGCATGGCCCATGGGGTCAAATTGGGTCTTTTATTTTTGATGAATATGGTCAAATTGTCAAATATATGCTGAATAGGTCATATATCAAATCGAAGGTATCACTCTGGTGCATTTTTTGTCGAAATCGGATGGTTATGTCATCCAAAATGGCCGCCAAAATGTCAAAAGGTCGTTCTTTTATTAGAAATTTAAAAATTCTTCTTCACATGAACCGCTTGGCCCATGGTAGCCAAACTTAAAAGTTATGGTCCATGGGTGAAGCCTTTTCAGATTTGTTAAAATGGAGGTCATCGCTACTCCAAGATGGCCGCCGTCTAAAAATAGCATAAATTTTTAAAAAATCTTCTCATGAACCGCCAGCCGGATTTCGACGAAACTTGTGTAGGAATGATCGATGTTGAATGCTCTTTCAAAGGTGTTAAAATCGTGACCCCGTGTCGGAATCACTCTGGTGCATTTTTTGTCGAAATCGGATGATTATGTCATCCATGATGGCCGCCAAAAGATCCATTTATTCGAGATCTTGAACGTCTTTTTCTCAGGAACCACATGGCCGATGCTGGCCGATGCTGGCCGATGCTGGCCGATGCTGGCCAAACTTCATAGTAAGTTAAGATCCTTGGGTGAAGCATTTCCAGATTTGTATAAATGAGAGACATCGCTTAATCCAAGATGACCGCCATCTAAAAATAGCACAATTTTTTTAAAACACATATGAACTCAATGTCACATTCTCGTCATGTGTTCATGGAGTCAGGTGAGAGAATTAGGGCCATCATGGCCCTCTTGTTATATTTTTTTAAGAAAATACAGAAAGAGGAAAGAGGTGTTATACAAGCATTTTTGCTTTCTTCTCAATCCTCCAATACTAATGTGTATATATGACATGTGTTTATCCAAATTAAATAAAATAATGTTTAACTCTTTGCATGCTGGGAAACTTGTTGGCTATAAATAGTTCAAAACGAGTGGACAAAAATTCATCATATTTTCTTTTATTTCTCCTTGTAAATATCACGAATATGTCTTGGAATTTCATTAGAATTGAGTCCAGAGGACAGGACTCAATTCTAATGAAATTCCAAGACATATGTACAGAGAAATAAAACATATGCTCCTAATTTGTTTGGCGGATATTTTCGCTAGTTAAACTAAAGAAACATTTTCTCAAAAGTTTCATTATACTGAAGTTGTATCCCATGTGTAATGGGTTTGTATTGTGCTCATATTTATTACAATATTGAATTTTTCTCCCGTAGTGTTTGAATATACATTACCATCCCCCGGCTGAATCAATGGGCATCACAACACGAACAATGAATATTTATATACTTTTGTATCATTTGCATGCTCAATTTGGTATGCACCGGTTACAAATATCATAGGGCACACTTTATTGGCCGGCATCCCATTTATACTTGTCCAAAAGTGAATTTGTACGAAGGTAAGTGTGAGTTCAGATGGATTGCATTACCAAATATATTAATCACAGATCCTATCTTGTTGGATACTGGTTCATTTGAGGTATCAACATTTCCATTTTTTTTTCCTATTTTCTTTATTTTCTCAACAAAAACATATGTTGTTACCACTCAGTTGAACTGTCTCGACGAGATGGTTCAAATGAGTGGTCACAACATATACTTTTGGTGAGAAATGAAGAAATTTCTTTTTTTTCGTTGGAAAAATTATGTTTATTCAGCATGAATTGTGTTAATCGCAGGTTGTACACAGGTGGCTAGATTTATCTCCCTTTATCTCTAGCTCGGCACAGTGGCTGCATTTACCAATTTGGCCAGTGCATGAGGAATTGACTTGTATAGCTTTTATATTTTATAGCTTTTATATTTGCCAACAATGTAGACCCAAATCAGCCTGCACATCCGTGCAGTCTGATTAGGGTCTGCAACGTTTGCTGGGTTAATGATATCAAAATATCTCGGAAAGAAATGGTGTAGATGCGAAATAAAATGCGCAGATGCATGTGTAGAATGATCTCGGACTATGCTGGTTACAGGGGTGACATTGTGTGATATCTGATAACGCGGATTAATTGTTAATCCATTAGGATTATCAGTAGCAACTTGCAGTTGGATGTTATTATACAGATGGATGTAGTGTGTAAGGATATATATGTTTTTTATGCCACCGGGTTTCGAAGAAACGGGTGGCATATAGTGTTTGGACCGTCTGTCCGTCCGTCTGTCTGTTCGTCTGTCCGTCCGTCTGTCCGTCCGTCACACTTTTCGGTTAACCAATTTGTCACAGTTTCTCAAATATGCTGCAGGTGGCATCCGCGTTCAACAGACGTATTTCTTGTTTGTCTTTCTGTTTGTTGTTCTTTGGTTGTACACGTATGTATGTAAACAGAAAATTTACACATATCTTAACCCTTAGACCGCTATCTTAATTTTTTGTCTATTTTCTATTTTACATTTTTATCATCAAAAACATGCTTTGACAGCACTTTAGAATAATTTGCAACATGCTTTGACAGCACTTTAGCAGAGCTGCCAACTGTTCCGATTTTTTCGTATTTGTTCCGGAAAATACGTTAGAAATACGGAAGTACAGACCATAATTGAGAAGTACGATTTTTTAAAAAATTAGCGCGGGAATATCGGGGAAATACTAATTTTGTTTCCAAATTCTTCAAATGAGTTCTATTTTTTTATTTACCCGTAATCATACTCGCCTACACGCTTACCATTTCGATTCTTGTTGTGTAGGAATAGTAGTTTCAAGCGCTCAGTGATATTGATTTCTTCATTGTGTAGATTCTTAAAATGTCTGCTCCAAAGCGCGCAGCCGACGAATCTGGGTTTTTTTTATCGAAAGAAGTTAGGAGAACACGGACGTTCATCACTGATTACAGCGAGACATGACCCCATTTGGTCCTGTCAACATGCGGTGATGAATTTGCGTCTTGCAAGCAGTGTAATTGTGATTTTTCAGTTGGTCATGGTGGCCGATACAAGGCTCTAAAAAATGACTAGAAGTGAGCACTGATTTGTGTTCCGGAAAACATATGAGGTGTTCCTGAAAATAGTCCCTTTTTCTCTCCATGTTCCTCATGTGACCGACATGGGGTTGGCAGCTCTGCTTTAGAATCATTTCCATTGGAAATGATTCTGAAGTGCTGTCAAACCTGCTGTTTATTGAGAAATATGGGAAGATATAAAAGCAACAGCAGACGACAATTGTTGTGTGTTGCGGTATAGTGGTATTGGCAAATAGTGCAGAATCCAGATAAGCCGGCTCATGACTAGCCGTCTCGTCATGATCTGCACTTTTTCATAATTTTCATATTTTTGAGAACAAAAACACCCCCTTTTCATAAATGGACTAGTCTGAAAATAATTTTGTGACTTGTATTGGTTCAATCAATCAATCAATCAATCAATCAATCAATCAATCAATCAATCAATCAATCGATCGATCGATCGATCGATCAATCAATCCCTCATACAGGTGCATTCCTGTCTGTATATGACCTTACTAATTAATGGACACAATATCTCAATCAATCAATCAATCAATCAATCCGTCTCTCATACAGGTGCATTCCTGTCTGTATATGACCTTGCTATTTAATGGACCTTGCCCATTCAATCAATGCAACTACATATTTAAGCAAAGCAATCTGCCAAGGTTCATCTAAATACCTTTCACATAAATATCGCTGATTTGTCAGAGTACAGGGTGATTCAAAAAACTTGTCCCCACTTCAAATGAACATCTTAAGCCATACTCAAATTATATACGCTTACTCTATATATCAAAATAACAAACAATTATTCACCTTTTCAGTCAATACACAAATCCTCGGAATCAATTATGTTTTTCTTGTTTAAATGACATGTTCTATATGTCCGCCCTTCTGCCGGATAACCAGTCCAAGCCTTTTTCTGAAGTGGCCGATGACCGCATTGCAAGTCTCCGAGCTTATCTTTTTCGTCTCTCGCGCAATGGCTGTCTTCAACTCCTTTAGATTTGTTGTTGGTCTGGGAGAATATACTCTCTCCTTAAGGTGACCCCAGAGAAAGAAGTCCAATGGGCTGAGGTCTGGTGAGCGTGGGGGCCATTCAATAAGTGTTTTGAGCGATATTACTTTGTTGTCAAACGAATTGTCAATCCAACTGATCGCGTCAGACGCGGTATGTGGTGCAGCGCCGTCTTGCTGAAACCATACATCAGATGTATCGTATCCTCTTCTGGTCAATTCTGGAACAAATTTTCCTTTCAGAATATGAAGCTACCTGTCTGTTGACACAGTTTGGGTTTCGCCTTGCTCTTCGAAGAAATAAAGTCCAATAACGTTCTTGCTGCTCAGTGCGGCCCATGCGGTTACCTTCGCGCTGCGAAGTGACTTCTCCTCGTAAATGTCTGGTTTATTTGCACTCCAAAAACGTTGATTCTGTTTGTCGACTGCGGCATCAATGTAGAAGTGTGCTTCATCGGAAAACCAAGTATTGTCAATGATTTCTGGATTTTCAATAGCCCAGTTAGCAAATTCCATTCTCCTGTCAATGTGTTCTTCCTTTAAGTGCTGCATGACTGAGATTTTATATGGTTTGAGTTGCAAGTCGTACTTCAATATTCTTTGGACTGATGAATAACTTGGAGTGTTTGTGAGATCCCTCAATACATTCCTGATTGACTTTCTCGGTGTCTCTTCTATTACTTTCCTCACGTTTTCAATGTTTTCATTTGAACGTCCATTTCTTTCTCTACGACTGTTTCCCTTCCATCTCCCGTGAACACTTCCCGATTCTTCAAATCTCTTGACTATTCTATATATCTGCTTCCGTGACAAGTATTCTCTGTCTGGATACTTCTTCTTCATCATCTTACTGACAATATTAGGTGAGTTTCCGCATTCATAATACAACTTTACAACTTCTGCTAAGAAATCCATTTTCAAATGTTGATGACATCATACACTAAACTTGATGACGTCATCAGTTGTTGTTCATAATATTAGCAAAATGGTGTTGAGATGCATTAATTAATAAGCCATATTTTGATTCTCTATCACTCTTAGAAAGCAAAATATGATTATTTGAAGTGGGGACTAGTTTTTTGAATCACCCTGTAGGTATTTTTTGTAATTAGATCGCCATGAGAAAATCGGGCTTACATAATATGCGACCAGTGTAGACACAGATCAGCCTGCGCATGTGCACAGGCTGTTCTGGGGCTACACAGTACAGTGAGTGTTCGCTATTAACCAATGCTAATGCATTGAACAAAATATTACTGTAGGATGCATGTGTATTCTAGCTGATCAGGCGATCCCTGGGAAACAAACCTCAATAAGCTAATTTTTGTTCTCGCCAATAAACCATGACTGACATTGCTAGCTCAGCCTGCAGTAATTGCCTCATAAACGGCTGATGAGGGTCACAGACGGTGGCAAAGGTTTATTACCTCGTACATTCCCTGATAAAGTACTCTCCGGATTAGTTGTGACGATAGATTGATTGATTGATTGGGGTTTTAGGTAATTTACAGAAGGGCAACAAAAAAGGTGGGTTGCGGGGTGTGTGCTTACTGGCGATTTGTACTTCTTCATGAAGGGGCCAAGTGACTTTATGGACCTGACACCAGGTCAGGTTATTCTAATTTCAGGGCTGAATATGTATTTATTTTGATGTAAATATTCCTTTATGATTTTCCCCCCAATGCAGTAGATTGAATGCGGGATCGATCCCGTTGGCCCGGCTTTAAATGACTGTTGATAGGCCGTTAAACACCATTAAACAAACAAACAAACAAACAAAACTTTATCATGAGAAAGAATTGCTTATTAGGGCCCCACCGAGATTTGGCGGTGCCCTATAGGTTCCGCCCTGTCTGTCCGTCTGTCTGTTTCAGTTTTTGTAAGATTTTCTCAAATCACCTAGGGGCCGGGCCCTAAGTGCGTTGACCGACCACATTTTCTAGTTGACTAGGCGTAGTTCCTTGTCAGCTAGCACACTCACCTGGTCCAATACCGATCAGAAACATTTGTGAGAGGCCTCGGTAATGTTTCCCTAGGGCAATACTCCAATAGTGAACACTGTATACCCTGATTAGACTGATATTGGGATACCCTTGTAGCAAGCACAATAACCCCATTTGTATGCCCCTAAGTGATAGCAAGGGGGCATGTTGATATGCTCTTGAAGTTCCGTCCGTCCGTTCATGGTCATTTATGTCAAAATGATTGTAAGAGTTTCACTGTTTGAGTTTCTCCATCATGCCATAACATTACATGATTAACGTTCATAGTTGTGGACACACTTGTGACCATTAACATGACCTTGCGCTTTTTGACCTTCACAAGGTCACCAAGGCATATATTTTTATGTCTTCAAACTAACCTGAATGGTTGCAAACTGATAGGTTGCTATGAAATCGTCCTAATAATAAAAATCTGCCTACTCTAATCACTCAAATAACCCACCATAGACCATTCCGCTCTACCCAAAGTGCTATCTTGTCCGGATGGGGGTATCCATTTGTGGTTTTGTTGCGGCAAGGCTCAAACGTCGGTTTTATTTTTTCCACTGTTTGCGCCCACGTACCGATTCGGACTTTTCAATTTACTCGTTCCAGTATAACTTCGGACCCATGTACTGCATGTTGGACATTGCTAAGGAAGTGATTTGAGATACCAACTGTTCGTGTTTATAAGATCGCATGTAATTCACTCAATTGTAATTATTATAAACAAGCGTCCGTTAATGATTATGGCATTTACGGATCGATTCATGTCAAGCATATAATTGGCTATTAACAAGAGTATTTTTGTGATTTCACGTCACACTGTCGTTAATTGGTTGACCACGGCTTACGTGGTCGGCTTTGACTGAATATTCCGCATTGTAACACGGTTACCGGCGGCATGTTTTGATCACTTTGTATGTGTGAAAAACTTACCTGTGCCAATTAAGTTTGACCAGACTTTACGACGCCCGCTGTTCAAATTGCATATCGACATTACAGTATAATGTGTATTAATTATACCATCGGCACTTGTTTTCCACATCGATATAAACGAAATGTCGACATTTCCGATATCGATATATCAGGTATGTAATGTATGAGTTATATAGCAGTTCGGCCGGGACCACTAGCGTATATCGACATAAGCAGGTATATCGATGTAAGCAATGTCGACATAACGCGTTGACTGACCACATTTTCTAATTGCCACCAGTGTATATCAAGATCAGACTGTTCGGATTGATCTACACCGTGTGTAATTTTGTCATTGAAGATGCACGATGCTTCTCGATCTACACATTCAAACTTATGCATTCAGCTGCATGTGTGTGCTTGCTTGCTGTTTGGAAGCTAAACTGGTCGAAAACAGAGTAGGACCCTATGTTTCACGGCTGTGTATCGCATAAGTGGAGAAATGGGGCTGATTTGATTTGTGATAAGTGCAGGGATTCCACTGGGGAAAATAAAAAAATCGCCACTTCAAAAAAAATAAAACAATTGGCGATAAAAAATTACAATTTTCGAAAATAAATATAAAAAAAAAAAAAATTCCAAAAGTGGCGATCGCCAGCGGAATCCCTGTATTAAAGTGTAGATCTTGATCAAATAGCACACGCATGTATAGCCTGATAACAATCTATATCACTTGTTAGAAGCATGACATGTGTTTCTTTGATGGAGTGGCGAACAGTGCAGATCCTGATCAGACTGTGCGGATGCACAGGCTGATATGGATATACACTGGTCACAAAACCCATAAGTCACATTTCTCCAGTCACAGACACATATTATGCTTAGTATTGATTCGGATGTCTTACTTACAAGACTTTTCCATCAGTGTCCGAGTGTGTTGTTTACAAACATGATACTCTATTAGAGAGAGTATCTATCGTCTTTGTAAACAACACACTCGTAATACATACCGGATAGTTATTTCCTGTGCGATTAATTTGTATTGCCAGTCGCTGGTCCGTAATGAAGCTTCATATTTCATGTTGTGCGATGACAAAAAAATATATTTTTATTTTTATTTTTGACCAGTGTAGCTCCTGATCAACTGGCATACGCATACAATTCTGGTGGGGCACTTAATACAAGCATTACATCCGATTAATCTTTGAAAGGGGGTGGTGGTGGCGGTGTGGAAGAGGGAGGGGGTTGGAATAGAATTAGTACATAATTGTTAACAAATAATGTAATAAAAAAGCACTTATAATAGTTAATAAAATGTACCATTAACCCGTACAAGGCTAGACACGAAATTGTTGTCTGCTGTTGTTTTGTATTTTGCTTTCTTTCTCATTAAAAACGTGGTTTGACAGCAATTTAGGATCGTATCCATTGGAAATGATTCTAAAGAGCTGTCAAAGAATGTTTTTGTTATGAGACTGTGAAGTAATTTTCATATAAATGGACTTGTCTAAAAATCAGTTTGTGACAACTGAATTGGTCTTTTAACTCTTTCAACACCACAGACCTGTAGAGTGGTTTTGGCAAACAGTGTAGATCATTATTCCACCAGTTCTAAACATTACAAGTGCCCACTATACATATATAATCATTTAGTAATGTTTATTTTACTGATAGTGACTTGCCCTGATATTAATTATTTATACTAATTAAATGTGTCACCTGAGAAAATAATATTTTCGACATATTATATAAAATATTATTGCACATCAAAAAAAAATACAGAGAATAAATAGTAATGTCCGTTAACATTTTAAAGAAACACGGTTATCGCCTCTGATATCAGTGTGGAAATTTGCGTCTGATATAAAATGTACAATAATGCCAATCAATACATGGGGTAATGGTGAATGAATGTTTGTTTTGCCAGAACATGTCTCGGATGATGTCTCTGCATATATAGAACAGTTTGTGTCTACTGAGTATGCTGAACTTGCAATTGTCCCTCGTTCAGGAACATCCTCATCTGTTTATGACCTTGCTGTTTAACTGACATAAAACTCCATTCCAGAAACCATCCTTTCTGGGATTCACACCTGGCATCCAGTGATATGATGTGGTAAGGGCACCTGGCATCAGCCCAGGATACTGCGAGTCCTGGAAGGATATTTCATTATTTCAGTGTTATGTTTGCTATGCTCACCACCAATCAGGTGTTTTCATGCCTGTACATAGAGTTGTTGAAATCAGTCAATCAATCAATTCATCAATGCAGAATTATTATACTGAATTTATTACATTATCACAGCCAAAATGGCTGTGATAATGTAATAAATGCAGTATACTAAAAATTAATAAATTTATCCTTGAATTGAAAATTTCTCCCTCAAAGTGTACTTTTCAAGATAAGTATACAGTCAAACCTGTGAATACAGGCCAGCCATGGGAAGAGAAAAATTCGGCCTTTGTTCACAGGTGATCTTTGTTCGCAGGTTCATTTATGTAGTAATTGAATAATTGGGAAAACAAAAGAATGGCTGCTATAGACAGGTAATTGCTGTTCGGAGGTGGCCTTTAGCACAGGTTCGACTGTACTTTGCAATTTTGGTGAAATAGGCTACTGATCTAATTCTTTGGAATTCTTCTGTCTTTAATCCGTCTGACAGGTTAATACAATCCACATGCTTTGCGTGTGATTTATTATGCACTTGTAGTTTACCAGGCATGTTTGGAACTTTTGAAATTGGTAAATGTTTACATAGTTCTTGAGAGTGAAATTGCACCCAGCTGGGAACATGGCAGATGTTATATAAGGTGTAATGGACGAGAAAACTGAAACTGCGTTATTTAAAATCAGCATAGATCCTGATCAGATTTGACATTTGTTTGCGATTGTAAAACTGTTGGTAGAGTAGCATGCAGGCAGATTTGTTGGTGTGTGTCTTTTGTATAGAGCCAGACTGTATTTGCAGAATATTTGATAAACATATTTGCATTTGTTATGATGCGTGTTCAGTGTCTACACTGCTTGCAAAATGATTTTGGTACATATTGATATCAGATGCAGATATTGGTTTGGTTGGTGTCTAGTTAGTGTTGTGCACATTGGTGTTTTTATGACGAATCAATAAGTTTAACCCTTAGACCGCTACACACAACAATTGTCTCCTGCTGTTGCTTTTATATCTTGCCTTATTTCTCAATAAAAACATGGTTTGACAGCACTTCAGAATCATTTCCATCTGAAGTGATGTCAAAGTATGTTGTAAATTATTCTAAAGTGCTGTCAAAGCATGTTTTTGATGATAAAAATGGAAAATAGAAAATAAACAGCAGACAACAAAAAGACAAAAATAGGGGTCTAAGGGTTAACAGAATTATCGCCTTTTTAACTTGGTCATTGAGTTTGTGTACACAACTCCTCTAAAACCTTGCAGTCAATCGATCTGAAACTTTACACACGTCATCTACACATATTGACGATGACTGCACCTTAGTGTTTTTATGCCGAATAAATAATTTTTAACAAAATTATCTCCTTTAAAACCTCCTAAAACCTTGCAGTCAATCGATCTGAAACTGTGGACATGTCATCTGCACATATTGAACGTGTATTTATGATGAAAACATATTTTTGCACAAAAATACGGCCTTTTCAACTTAGCCATTTTTAGCTCGACTATTCGAAGAATAAGTAGAGCTTATGTTGTCACCCCGGCGTCGGTGTCTGCGTCGGCGTCGGCGTCACCTTGGTTAAGGTTTTTAGTCAAGTTTGTATATGGAATACTACTGGCCCTACACCCACCATACTTGGACAACTTCATCTCCTAGTGATGTACATCAATAACCCCTGATCTATATTTGACCTTGACCTACATTTCCTCTTGAATTACTTGGTTAATTCCCCTTGGTTAAGGTTTTTAGTCAACCTTTGTTAAGGTTTTTAGTCAAGCTTGTATATGCAATACTACTGGCCCTACACCCACCATACTTGGACAACTTCATCTCCTAATGATACACATCAATAACCCCTCATCTATATTTGACCTTGACCTACATTTCCTCTTGAATTACTTACTTAATTCCCCTTGGTTAAGGTTTTTAGTCAACCTTGGTTAAGGTTTTTTTTCAAGCTTGTACATTGAATACTATTTGTGCATCCAGACACCATACTTTCGACAACCTTTTCTCATAGGTATGTACATCAATAACCCCTGATCTATATTTGACCTTGACCTACATTTCCTCTTCAATTACTTACTTAATTCCTTTTGGTTAAGGTTTTTAGTCAACCTTCTATATGGAATACTACTGGCCCTACACCCACCATACTTGGACAACTTCATCTCCTAGTGATGTATATCAACAACCCCTGATCTATATTTGACCTTGACCTACATTTCCTCATGAATTACTTACTTAATTCCCCTTGGTTAACGTTTTTAGTCAAGCTTGTAGATGGAATACTCCTGGCCCTACACCAACCATACTTGGACAACTTCATCTCCTATTGATGTACATCAACAACCCCTGACCTATATTTGACCTTGACCTACATTTAACCTTCAATTACTTACTTAATTCCCCTTGGTTAAGGTTTTTACTCGACCTTGGTTAAGCTTTTTACTCAAGCTTGTACATGTAATACTATTGTGCATACAGACACCATACTTGGACAACCTTTTCTCATAGTGATGTACATCAATAACCCCTGATCTATATTTGACCTTGACCTACATTTCCTCTTGACTTACTTAATTATCTTTGTTTAAGGTTTTTAGTCAAGCTTGTAGATGGAATACTCATGGCCCTACACCAACCATACTTGGACAACTTCATCTCCTAGTGATGTACATCAACAACCCCTGACCTATATTTGACCTTGACCTACATTTAACCTTAAATTACTTACTTAATTCCCCTTGGTTAAGGTTTTTACTCGACCTTGGTTAAGGTTTTCAGTCAAGCTTGTAGATGGAATACTATTTTGCATACAGACATCATACTTGGATAACATTTTCTCATAGGGATGTACATCAATAACCCCTGACCTTTATTTTACCTTCACCTACATTTAACCTTGAATTACTTGCTTAATGTTTATAGTCAAGCTTGTATATGGAATACTTCTGGGCCTACATCAACCATACTTGGACAACTTCATCTCCTAGTGATGTACATCAATAATCCCTGACCTATATTTGACCTTGACCTACTTTTATCCTTGGATTACTTAGTTATCTCCCCTTGGTTACGGTTTTTACTCAAGCTTGTATATGGAATACTCCTGGGCCTACAGCAACCATACTTGGAAAACTTCATCTCCTAGTGATGTACATCAATAACCCCTGACCTATATCTGACATTGACCTACATTTAACCTTGAATTACTTACTTAATTTCCCTTGGTTAATGTTTTTAGTCGACCTTGGTTAAGGTTTTTATGCAGGCCGCAGCCACCTTCTTTGTCAAGCTATGTGTACATCGACAACCCTCGTAGTCGAGCTTTGCTGTTCTCCTACAGCTCTTGTTTCTACATACAATCCTTTATAGTGTATCCCCTCGAGGGGCGTATTTTGTGACTGGCAGCAATCTTGTCTTATACTGTAGAGTTTACTATCAATAACGATATATCGAAATTTGAACATCAATACAATGCAGATTATATTGCTATATTTTAGTGCGCAAAATGAAATTGTTATTCCGCAGATTTTTACCGTTAACTGTGGTGTAACGATATAGTGCAACCTATTGCATATACAGCGGAAAACGTGCAGCTATATATCCGGTGATAATGTCTGTTCATGATCGTATAACACGCAACTATGGCTCAGAATTATCAAATGCCTGCTTTACAGTGAAACCTCTCTAAATCGGACACCCTGGGGATCCGGTTTAGAGAGGTTTCACTGGTTGTATGTAGCAGGATGCTTTCCTAATGTGCTCTGTCATATGTTACGTAATGGAAGTGATATGGCACTGATAACATCATTGAAGTGATAATATCATGGAACTTTAAAGCAGCTGCCTCCCAGATCGTGTTGGAGCATTTAACTCTTTGCATGCTAGCGGCGAAAATATCCGCCAAACGAATTAGGAGTATATGTTTTATTTCTCTCTGTAAATATGTCTTGAAATTTCATTAGAATTGAGTCCTCAGGACACAATTCTAATGAAATTCCAAGACATATTCATGATATTTATAGGGAGAAATAAAAGAAAATACAATGAATTATCGTCTGCTATTTTTGAACTATTTATAGCTCAGAAATTTCCCAGCATGCAAAGAGTTAAATTGGGAGTTTAGACCATAGAATGAAACTCTAGGCGTGTAATTCCCGTTTATACATTTCATATGTTGTTATGTGTGTCTCATAGGCCAATGTTGGCTGGGTGTGTTGTGGTCTATACAGGGGAACCTCTCTAAACCAGACTCCAAGAAAACATCTGTTATCTTATTTTTCATGAGTTTCTTGGTCATTTAACTCAGGTGATAAAGTATGTCCATCATCGCATATCACACAGCTATGGCTCGATCAGCATGATAAACTGCCTGATTTACAGTGAAAGCTCTCTAAATCGTGTCCAGTTTCACTGTATATTGAAAACTTTATTTATATGCATGTTAATAAATGTTTTAAGAGATGTGATATGTTAATTACTTGTAAGAATCAAATTATCATTTAATTACTTTAATTTAAGTTTTTCCATCAGTTTGTTTTAAATTTGTTTTAAAGTTGTTTTAAAGCATGTTTTCAAAACAATAATTTCTATCACTTCATCATAGAGGATGTTATAAAGACGATCGCTGAAATCTTGTTTTGTTTCGTTGGATAGTTGGTTTAAATGTCAACACTCAGTATACTAGTATTGCACAATTAAATTTATATTTTATTATTAAAAAAAAAAAAATCCTCATTGCTTCTTTAAGCAGAGAGTTCTTGCTTAACTAAAAGTTAATATTTTTTCGTAATGAATGGAATTTTGGGTGTGCCAGAATAAATGAATTAGGTCTTTGAGTAAGTGAAATTTATTAGCAACCATGCACATTTCGGTCCCTTCTGTGGGAACTGAAATTTGTTGTCTGCTGTTGATCTATCCTGCTGTCTTCTTTCTCAATAAAAACATGGTTTGTCAGCACTTTAGAATCATTTCATTGTGCGTCCATCCGTGAGTTTCTTATTATTCGCGTATTGGCGTATTTTACGCGCTTATTTTAGCAGAATACGCATTGATTATCAAAAGTGGGAGTACAAAATGCTCACAGCAATGTGAAAATAAGCATTGCTTTTCAAATTGAGTAGTGAAAATATGGTAATAAAGTTGAAAATTAATTATTTATAAGGAAGAAAATCAATTACATTTGTAAAAGTAAAATACACTTTGAATTTGAAATCTGGGGGTATAATACTCTTTTGATACAAAACTTATCTGGAGCCCTGGGAGCCTTGCTTGTTTATTGCTCATGCTATCAATCACTTGGATGATCGAGACACAAACCAACATCCAAGCACCTGGCTGACACTGCCAAAGCTCGTTACACGATCGCAAAATCCATTCACGTTTCCAAAAATATTTTTACTGACCTATCTTTAACATGAATGATGCATTTGAAAGTTCTTGTTAATTAAAGAAGCAGTTGTTTGCACGCGAGTACAGCTGAAATGCTTGGAACGTGTGCCAATCAGATGTTATTACCGAACGTTGTTCATTACAAACGCTAATGAATCTTCGGAGAACAGTTAACTGCAGGTTTTGTCGGTAGACCGCAAATGTGGCTGCGACTGGAGAAATGGGTCTCATGGGATTTGTGACCAGTGTAGCTCCTGATAAAATATCACACCCCTGTAGCCTGATAGCGATTTATAGCAGCTTGTTAGAAGCATGACGGGTGTTTCATTGATGGAATGGCGAACAGTGCAGATCCTGATCAGCCTGTGCGGGATCTGCACTGGTCGCAGATCCCATAAGCCTCATTTCTCCAGTCACGGCCACATTTAGGAATGGCTTTTTAGTATAGGGGTACAGAATTTGACTTTGATACCGGAGGTTGTGGGTTCAATCAACGCCCTAGGAATGAAAAGTATTTCCATCCCACTGGTCTTTCGAATAGACATGAAACTGAGGTCCCATCTTTATATGGCCTCGGCAAAACCCATAAGCCCCATTTCTCCAGTGACTGCCACAAATGAGGATAGCAGGTCTGTGGCTGGGGCGTCGTTATTTTTAGCGGGGATTGTGTGACTTTAGATCAACATAACCAATATTAGTCATCAATTCTGTCGAGGATTCGTATGGCGTAGGATGCGTGTTAACTCTTTGCATGCTTAGGCGGTGAAAATATCCGCCAAACGAATTAGGAGTACATGTATATGTTTTATTTCTCTCTGTAAATATGTCTTGAAATTTCATTAGAATTGTGTCCTCCGGACACAATTCTAATGAAATTCCATGACATATTCATGATTTTTATAGGGAGAAATAAAAGAAAATACAATGAATTATCGTCTGCTATTTTTGAACTATTTATAGCTCAGAAATTTCCCAGCATGCAAAGAGTTAAATTGGGAGTTTAGACCATAGAATGAAACTCTAGGCGTGTAATTCCCGTTTATACATTTCATATGTTGTTATTTGTGTCTCATAGGCCAATGTTGGCTGGGTGTGTTGTGGTCTATACAGGGGAACCTCTCTAAACCAGACTCCAAGAAAGCATCTGTTATCTTATTTTTCATGAGTTTCTTGGTCATTTTTAACTCAGGTGATAAAGCTATTTTTGAACTATTTATAGCCCACAAATTTCCCAGCATGCAAAGAGTTAAGCAGCGTCCTAGCCCATTTTATACTGAAGATACACCATATTGTTGACGTAGACTTATAAATATATTCTTATTTGTGCATCAACGTATACTGTATTCATTCTATTAACCAGCCACCTCTCTAATAGTAGACTTTCCCTTTCCCCTACCTCCGATAGTTTCTGTAAAAATAGGTTTCACATTCAAAAAATCATTTAAAAGATAATATTTACCAAGTTTTGTTGGTTTTTCACGTGAGATTTATAACCAAGGTCCCGTCCCTAAATGACTGTAGCTGTTTCTGGGACGTTAAACCCATTTCACTTTCATATTTTTTTTACCAAGTTTAGTAATGTAATAATGTGTTTTTGATTCCCAAAAATTGTATAGCCACGGGGACGTTTATTAGAATAAATACAGATATATAGTAACCACTCATTTGACCTGTCAGAGACGTACAGACTTACGATAGTAATTTTTGATTTTCTAATGATGAATCTAGTTTTAGTGGTTTCGTTCAATTCACACCTAGGCCAGTTTTTTTTTATTTGTTGGTTTACGGATTTTTTTTCCGCGAGATCGGGTCGGTCGGTCGGAAAAAAAAAAAAATAAAAAAAAAAAAATTCAATTTTTTTATTCTTTTTGGCACAGGGTTGGGTCGGTCGGGGAAATAAAAAAAAAAGAAAAAAAAAAGGGTCAAACGCGGATGCCACCGGCGGCATATTGAAGAAACTGACAAACGGGTGAACCAAAAGTGTTAAGTCAAAGGGTGAAGGTCATATGTAGTATGGCAAGGCAGGTGTAGCATACATGCAAATGAATGAAGTATGGAAATATTGAAGCAGTTAAGCAACTTATGTAGATGCTATGGCCAGTTTGAGAAACTGTGACAAACTGGTTAACCGAAATTGCTAAGTCCTTTCAGCAGCCCTGTGAAGGTCAAAAGGTCAAGGTAATATAAAGTATGACAAGGCAGGTATAGCACACATACCAATGAATGATGTGTTGAAATATTGAAGAACTTGAGCAACTTATGTAGAAGATATGGCCGGTTTGAGAAACTGTTACGCAGTGGTTAACCGAACGTGTGACGGACAGACGGATGGTCCGAACACCATAAAAATCACATTTTTAAGGCACATGGTTGGATCGGTTCACCTTTTTAAGGCTCATGGTTGGGTCGGTTTGTGGTCGGTAAAAAACAAAAAGGCCAGTGATTGTGATAGAGTGAAACTTATGTTAACCGGCATCGTCTCGGACCAAGAGTTTGTCGGTTAACGTAGGGAGTCGGTTCAGCAAGTTTCTTTATATTCTACATAGCAACTCAGTTTCATATTCACATACTGTTGAATGTTGATCACTGTGAATGGGTTGCGTAATGCGTACATATTAATACCGTATCTGGTATAATTAAATACAAGACAACGAAGCGGCGATATAGTTGAAACGAATATCAGTGGGGGTGGCACGAGTGTGGATTTTTGGCAGGGCGGTAGAGGACCCTAGGAAGAACGCATACATGAAATATGAAGCACATCGGAGCAAGAAGACAGAAAATATAGGCCATTTACCCGAGCGTTAAGGTTTTGAATTTTTGCATTCAATCTGAAACGGAGATATATCAAATCATATTGGAGATATATCAAATCATATCGAATCATCCATTCGCAGGTTGTTGTTGTTGTCGCTGCTGCTAAGATCCGGTTTCCGCCACGGAGGTAAAAAAATCTAAAAAAAAATCGGAAATTAAAATTTTTATTTTTTTCCACATTGTCAAAAAATCGGGTCGGCGGATCTGTAAACCAACTAATAAAAAAAAACTGGCCCTACTGTCTGTTTCACGAATGAAACCTGCCCAAATTTTACAGCTACACAAATAATGCAAAAACTATATTTTTCGATATTTTTAAATTATAGCAAAATTTAAGAATACATGTAGCTACTTTTTATTTCATGAAATTTGGTCCAATAATGATTTTCTTGCGAAAATCAAATTTCCCCATGTGAAATCACCATAGACATATTTTCACAGAGTGAAGCTAGATGTCTATGGGGATTTAGCATGGGGAAATTTTTCTAATTTCAGAAAAAGTGGACCGATTTTCAAATGTAACTTTTGTTTTCTTAGTTAGATCATTTCAAAGCTATCTAGCTAGGTTTCAAAATCAATTTCCAAATTGTTTCCTTTTTCGACTCGTCCAGGTTCTCCACCTCTTTTTTTCCCCATGTTAAATTCCCATAGAGAACTAATTTTTCGTAATAAAATCAATATTTGACAAAATTTCACGACATAAAAAGAAGGCTCATTCTTAACTTTTGATAAAATTTAATATTATCCCTAACAAATATTGTATTTGCATTGTTTATATGGCCGTAAAATTTGGGCAGGTTTCAAGAAACAGACAGTATAATTATACCCCCCGCAACGAGTTGAGGGGGGGTATACTGGAGTCAGGTTGTCCGTCCGTGCGTCCGTCCGTGCGTCCGTCCGTCCGTCCGGATAAACTTAACATCAGAGAAATATTGTTATAACTTCTATTTCCTTCATCTAAAATGCTTGATATTTCACACATGCATTCCTGTAAGGCTCTACTACCATGCTGTGCCAAATCCACGACCGTCCAACCCCCGCAGATCCCAAGGTCAAGGTCAATTACTTAGTCCGTAAACTTAACATCAGAGAAATATTGTTATAACTTCTATTTCCTTCATCTAAAATGCTTAATATTTCACACATGCATTCCTGTAAGGCTCTACTACCATGCTGTGCCAAATCCACGACCGTCCAACCCCCGCAGATCCCAAGGTCAAGGTCAAATACTTAGTCTCTTTACAAAACTTAACATCAGAGAAATATTGTTATAACTTCTATTTCCTTCATCTAAAATGCTTAATATTTCACACAACCCCCCGCAACGAGTTGAGGGGGGGTATACTGGAGTCAGGTTGTCCGTCCGTCCGTCCGTCCGTGCGTCCGTCCGTGCGTCCGTCCGTGCGTCCGTCCGTCCGTCCGGATAAACTTAACATCAGAGAAATATTGTTATAACTTCTATTTCCTTCATCTAAAATGCTTGATATTTCACACATGCATTCCTGTAAGGCTCTACTACCATGCTGTGCCAAATCCACGACCGTCCAACCCCCCGCAGATCCCAGGTCAAGGTCAATTACTTAGTCCGTTAAACTTAACATTCAGAGAAATATTGTTATAACTTCTATTTCCTTCATCTAAAATGCTTAATATTTACACATGCATTCCTGTAAGGCTCTACTACCATGCTGTGCCAAATCCACGACCGTCCAACCCCCGCAGATCCCAAGGTCAAGGTCAAATACTTAGTCTCTTTACAAACATTAACATCAGAGAAATATTGTTATAACTTCTATTTCCTTCATCTAAAATGCTTAATATTTCACACATGCCTTCCTGTAAGGCTCTACTACCATGCTGTGCCAAATCCACGACCGTCAACCCCGCAGATCCCAGGTCAAGGTCAAATACTTAGTCTCTTTACAAAACTTAACATCAGATATTGTTATAACTTCTATTTCCTTCATCTAAAATGCTTAATATTTCACACATGCATTCCTGTAAGGCTCTACTACCATGCTGTGCAAAATCCATGACCGTCCAACCCCCGCTGATCCATGTCAAGGTCAAATACTCTTACACAAAAACTTAACATCAGAGAAATATTGTTATAACTTCTATTTCCTTCATCTAAAATGCTTATATTTCACACATGCATTCCTGTAAGGCTCTTACTACCATGCTGTGCCAAATCCACGACCGTCCAACCCCCGCAGATCCCAAGGTCAAGGTCAAATACTTAGTCTCTTTACAAAACTTAACATCAGAGAAATATTGTTATAACTTCTATTTCCTTCATCTAAAATGCTTAATATTTCACACTGCATTCCTGTAAGGCTCTACTACCATGCTGTGCAAAATCCATGACCGTCCAACCCCCGCTGATCCCAATGTCAAGGTCAAATACTCTTTACAAAACTTAACATAAGAAATAAGTTATAACTTCTATTTCCTTCATTGAAAATTCTTATTATTTCACTTGTGCATTCCTCTAAGGTTGTACTATCATGCTGTCACAAATCTACGAGTGTCCAACCCCCGCTGCTCCCAAGGTCAAGGTCACATACTTAGTCTCTTTACAAAACTTAACATCAGAGAAATATGTTATAACTTCTATTTCTTTCATGGAAAATACTTAATATTTCATATGCTGTGACAAATCCCCGCTGATCTCGAGGTCAACGTCACATACATACCGTATAACATTGGCTTAACGCCCCCTCCTAATAAACGCCCCCCCCCCAAATAATCTCCTGGCTAATAAACGCCCCCCCCCCCCTCCCCCCCCCCTTTGTAAAATGTAACGCCTCCGGGGGCGTTAATTCGAGGTTATACGGTAGTCTCTTTACAAAACTTAACATCAGAGAAATCGGTTATAACTTCTATTTCCTTGCTCGGATCTGCTTCACATTTCACACACTCATTGCTCCAATGGACCTCTACCACCCTGTGACAAATTCACGTTCATGCCGCTCGCGCTAATCCCAGAGTCAAGGTCACAAGCCCACACACTTGGAAATTTGTACATATTTTAGGGGTACCTGGGCCCACGCGGGGGGTATATTCCGTAAGCCTCGCTTACTGACCAATCTAGTTTCACCTGCTGCTGAATGGCGTACTATAATGCTTTATAGTGATTTATGTACCGTTGTTCTTCAGCCTTCACAACTAATTAAATATGTAATGCCTTTGCTTATTCTGTTGCTATTTTAGTCAGCGTTCTCTTGTTTGACAGCGTTTTAGATGGACAGCAAATTTCAGTCTTTCCATCCGTTGCAATGGATATCAAATTTTAACCCTTTCACCCCTAAGTAACTGGAATGGATTTTGATATATTAATTTTGCAACCATCACAAAATTATTTTCCAGACCAGTCCATTTATTAAATGGGGTTTGTTCTAAAAGATATGAAATTTACTTGCAAAAAGTGCAGATCCTGATGAGACGGCTCGTCACAAGCCGGCTCATCTGGATCTACACTGTTTGTCAATACCACTATACAGGCCTGTGGTGTTGAAAGGATTAAATCGCTTGATTCAACTATAAATGGCAATGATGTAAATTTAGTTTGGCAAAACTCAAAATTTGGCAACATTCCCAAATGTTTAGTTTTGCCAATCTGAATTGACATACATATCAAATTGTATCCCTAATTTGCATATTTCTTGTAGTGGAATAGGAACAAATATTAATATGCGACTGGCAAAATGGGGCTTATGACATTGGTGACCAGGCTCGGTTTTTAGAAGTTAACTGATCATTCCTGCGGCTTGTTAACCCTTAGACCGCTACACACAACAATTGTCGTCTGCTATTGCTTTTATATCTTGCCTTATTTTTCAATAAAAACATGGTTTGACAGCACTTCAGAATCATTTCCAATGGAAATGATTCTGAAGTGCTGTCAAAGCATGTTATAAATTATTATAAAGTGCTGTCAAAGCATGTTTTTGATGATAAAAATGGAAAATAGAAAATAAACAGCAGACGACAAAAAATTAAGATAGCGGTGTAATGGTTTAGGATCAAAATGATGGCTGATGCTTCACTGACTGACTTGTCAATGGTGTAGACCCTGATCAGACTCTGTGCATGCACAGGCTGATCTCAGTCTAAATCCATGATTCCCATTCTCCAATCACAGCCACATACGAGACACGCCGTGTGATTTTGTACATATGAAAATGTGCGATATCTCTTGAAAACTATTTACAACATTTACGATATTTTTCATAAATGACGTTGAAAACTGATCAAATTTTTATAGACACAAAATATCAGAGTCTCTGTAAATTATTTCATGAAAATCGCCATGTTCTTAATCGCACATGTTCTTAATCGCACATGTTCTTAATCGCAGCACATGTTCTTAATCGCACATGTTCTTAATCGCACATGTTCTTAGGTTCAAAATCACATACCGTGTCTCATAATATGCTTATCTAACACGCTGAAGATGTTTTTATTTATTTACATTTGTTTTGCTTACCGTTTCTGCTTTACCGCTATTACAGCTAGGGATGGCTGCCATGTTCGAGGTTCAGAATATTTACAGCAGCCCAGAGATACTGCGCAAATACCCCAATATCCTTCCTCGACAAATGACACTGATCGATCTGAGGTACACGGCAGCATGCAGCAGACAGTCTGTGATCTTGGTCCTCTGGGTGCTTGTTTTGGTGAACTTTCTGACCTTGACCTTGGACTGGTGTCATGATCCTTTCTTGCTTGAATTGATTACCCGTAGGCTGTTGCACTTTGCATGAATTTGCCATTAGACCAATATGAATGCTATTTATAGAATGATATTCTTTTAGTATACAAAAAAAGAATGACATTTAACACTTTGTTTAATTATTAAGTTATTATAAATGGTATATTTTTGTTTTGAACAATGGCATGATGGGAAGGTATGTGCATCCTAACGATGAATCCATCTTTAAGGATTCATATTTTAATGGCAAATCTTACTGGTGTTCACACCTGGTAATTACGGGTGCCTGCCACTGGATCAGTACACACTCTCAGTGTTGTATATGACCTTGCTGGCGGATGTAAAACACCAAGCAATCAATTCATTTTGAACTTGATTGATTGCATGTTAAGAACCATTCAGATTTATCTAAATTGTACCTTCCTGGGTGAGAGTTTTCGTGTCATTGCAAGTTTTGCATGGAACAACTGGCAAAATGAATTTCTCTTAGACTGCATGCTGAGCACGAAAATCGTCGTCTGCTGTTGCTTTAAATTTTACCTTCTTTCTCAATAAAAACCTGGGTTGACAGCACTTTAGAATCATTTCCATTGGAAATGATTCTAAAATGCTGTCAAAGCATGTTTTTGATGAGGAAAATAAAAAATAAACAGCAGACGACAAAATTTAATTCAGCAGTGTCAGGTTAACCCGTCCACCCCTATAATTATATAACATTAACTATTCCATGCTAATTTTGGACTTACATTAATCAAAACGGGGGTATTGTTTTCAAAATCCCAAAAATAATGAAAAACAATTCTAGATCCAGATGAGACGGCTCGTTACGAGCCGGCTCATCTAGATCTACAGTACGTGTTTGCACACATTGATTAGATTTTATGGTGTGTATGGTTGAAAGTTTCAACACTTAGATCTATCTATATGGTGTACGAACGGGGTCAAAACTAAACTTACAGGTGCAGGTATAAAAAAAATACAGCTGCACCTGTAAAAATACAGTTTAGTTTTGACCCCGTTTGTATACCATCTGGCATACGAACGGGGTCAAAACTAAACTTTCAGGTGCAGCTATAAAAATATACAGGTGTACCTGCATTTTTTTACAGCTGCACCTGTAAATGTATAGCTGCACCTGTAAAATGTAACAGCTGCCACCTGTAAAGTCTAGCTGCACCGTAAATTGTATAGCTGCACCTGTAAATGTACTACTGCCAACCTACCATGTATAGCTGCACCTTAAATGTATACTGCACCTGTAAAATTGTATACTGCTAACACCTGTAAAATGACAGCTGCACCTGTAAATTATAGCTGCACCTGAAAAAATGTATAGCTGCCACCCTGTAAATGGTCTAGCTGCACCTGTAAAATGTAAGCAAAGCTGCCCACCTGTACAAGGTAAAAGCTGCCCCTGTAAAATGTTATAGCTGCACCTGTAAAACGTACAGCTGCACCTGTAAATGTATAGCTGCAGCTGTACAGGTGCAGCTGTATTTTTACAGGTGCAGCTGTATCTGCACCTGTAAGTTTAGTTTTTACCCCGTTCATACACCATAGATCTCTGCCTAATATTTGAAAGCCATGTAGATCCTGATGAGTCGCCTCGTAGTGATCAAGCCATGTCAGTTACTTAGGGGTGAAAGGGTTAAATAAAATGATGGTCCTCAGAGCTCCAGATAAGTTTTATGTCTAAAGTGTACTACATCCCCTGATTTCAAAATCATTGCGTATTTTACTTTTACAAATGGATTATTGATTTTCTTCATTGTTAAATAGGGAAAACATGATAAAAAATATCTTCAATGGTTAAATAGGGATAAACGTGATAAAAAATATAACAAATTTAAAGATTCACTTATTTGAGCTGCAAAAAGCAAACAAAAAGCAAACACTGTTGCTTTTTGCAACTCAACTAAGTGAATTTTCAACTTTATGACAGTATATTCACTACTCAATTTGAAAATCAATGCGTATTTTCACATTGCTGTGTGTATTGTGTAGTCACACTTTTGATAATCAATGCGTATTCAGCTGAACCTTATCTGGAGCTCTGGGTCCTGCATGTTCATGCCTGGTGTTGGGAAATATTGTGCATGCGGCATGGACATGTGTGACACCAATGGATTGATCAACAGCTTAGTAACATTGTGATAAATGGAAACCAACTGGGGCCCGTTTCACTAAACTTCATACAACCAAAATATTTGTAAGTGCAAATTTAGGATCGTCTGTAAATTTCAATTTATGGATTTACATTTATTGAGCATAGGCTGCAAATGCAGCCTATGCTCAATAAATGTAAATTCAATAGTTGTTTACAAGAAAACATTGTTAATGTGAAATTTACAGACTATCATAATTTTGCACTTACGCACATTTTAGTCGTACAAAGTTCAGTGAAACGGCCCCCTGAATGGTGGGTGCATTTTGTATTGTGTTTGGAATATTTAACTTTTTTGCTCGCCAAAATTGTGTAAGTTGAGCATTCTACAAGTTCATCTTGTATAATTGAATGATTTATCTTCATCTCTGTTGTTTTCATTGAGTTGAAGTTCTTCTGAATTATTAATAGCAATGGCAAGAGATGAAATTCTTGAAAATTATTTAAATATTTGCATAACTTTCTGTAAATGATATCAAATGTCAGCAAATAGTGACATTCCAATTACTAGCACATGCCAATTCACACTGTTCTCCTGGCTGGACCCATTTCGGAGTAGCTGCATGTATAGACATTTCAAATAACTCCGAAATGGTGTCATTGGCAGCTGGTAGACAATCTCCTGAGATATTAGCGCTTTATTTAACATCCATCAACATTGTTGCAGTAATTAGACAATGAGGAAAATGTAGGTGGATGTTTGCCTAACACTTCTATATTCAGAATATACTTTTGGGTGTATGAAAATTTTGAAATATTTTCTTTCCGAATTCCTTATTTCTCAATGAATGTATATGTTGTGACCACTCATTTGAACCGTCTCGATGAGACAGTTCAAATGGTGTTCACAATATATACTTCTGGTGAAAAGTAAAGAAAATATTTACTATTTTCCGTCAGTAAAATACTGTATCCTGATAATGTAATTGGCTAACAAGACCTTTACTTTACCCACCTCCTCTATTACTGTATTCATGGTTTTATAGTTGGTATCTGTGTCAGGACCAATATCTATCTATTGGCCACCTAATTTGCCAGCAGTTGTTGGTTCTGACAGACCTTGGCAGTATCGGTTGCTAATTGGTGTTCTTGACTTGTGGGACGTAAAGCAATTCGCCGTTTGCAACCAGTGTAGACCATGCTCAGGCTGCATCGGTATGTAACCATAGCGCTTCTCCCAGGATTGGAAAGGGGCATGGTAAAGCTGGAAAATATTGCACATTTAGTGCACAAAACCTGGGAAAACGGGCACATTCAGTATTTAATATTACTTGAAAATTACGTTGTTTTGTTGAATAATGATAATGCCTGTAATTGTGTCTGATCAAATTTTAATAATGCAATGTAGCTTGTTAGCATGTCAGATTTGTAAATTTGGAGGTTGTCGCCTAATCCAAGATGGCCACTGTGGAAAACAGGAATGATCAACAGTAATGCTCCAAAAATGGGTGGGGCCCAGGTGGTCAACTAGGGGTAATTATTTGTCGAAATCTGATGGTTAGGTCATCCAAGATGGTCGCCGAAAGGTTAAACCGGTATCATTTTATTAGAGCTTTCAAACAGCCTTTTCTTTCTAGCCAGTATTACTATTTAATAGGGGAAGAGGTCAAGTGACTTTGGTGCGGTATGGACCATGTCAGGTTATTGTCTCGCCCGCGAAGCGGAAAGCGAAACATAGGTTTTGCTTTTCCGGAGTCGGCGTCGGCGGTGTCGGCGTCATCGATCGATCATTCAATGTTAAGTTTTTGTGTTACGGTCATTACTTCAACACCTTATCAGCTACAGTCATCAAACTTTATACATACCTTTACTATGATATGTAGATGAATATAGGACTATTAAAAAAAATTCCAGGGTCAAGGTCAAACTCTATTTCTTTGTATGCTACAAACTGAACATTAATGCATGAAGACCCGTTTTCTCGTGCGCTCTGTACACCTTACCTGTAGAGAGAACAATAGCCTTCTCCAGTTGAACACTTGTGCATGTGCAAGCATGTGCAAATTTCCAGATTGACCACTAAATGTCCAGCTAAATTATTACAGGTAATTTATACAGGTAAATTATTATACCTGGGTATTACATTTCCGTAAACTGTGTTGACAATATTGTGGCAATATGTGGACCTGTGCAGATATGATATGTCGATAAATATAGGACTATTATAAAAATTCTCGGCTCCAGTAGCGAGCATTATTTTTTTGTTTATTTTTAAACTTTTTTTTTTTAAACTTTTTCCATTTTTAGCCAGGTTTTTTTGGAAAAAAAATCCTTTTAAACTTTTTTTTTTAAAACTTTTTTTCCATTTTTAGCCAGGTTTTTTTGGAGAAAAAAATCCAGGCTTTTTGATTGGCGAAAGCCAGGCGGGCAGGCGAGCGGCGTCCACAATCAATGTTAAGTTTTTGTGTTTGAGTCCATTTCTTTGTTACTGTAACACATAGGACCAACAAACTTTCACAGCTTCATAACCAAGGGGTGCCCACCACATATCACTATCCAACAAGTTACCTTTTTTTGAACTTGACCCATTTTTTCCGCGCAGTCAATGTTAACTTTTCGCGTTTACAATGTTAAGTTTTCGTGTTTAAGTCCATTTCCATGGTACTGTACCACCTAGGACCCCCAAACTTTCACAGCTTCATAACCAAGGGGTGCCCACCACATACAACTATCGAACATATGACCATTCAACGTTAACTTTTTAACGTACGTCTGGTTAAAGTTTTTTGGTTTAATAAAGTTTTTCGTTATTACTTTGATTTTTTTGTGTACTATATCTCTGCAACTGCTTCACCCATTACCTTCATACTTCACATGGGTGTTTATCATCATTGTCGCGCCCGCTTGCGGAAAGCGCGATATAGTTGGCATTTTGGCATACGTCCGTCCGTCCGTTCGTGTGTCCGGTTAAAGTTTTTCAGTCTACTATATCTCTTTTTTTAGTGTCCATGCCTCGCCCCAAGGCACAACATGCAGGCCACGGCCATCTAGTCTACAAAAAGTGGGTATAATTAGGTTATCCAAGTGTCTATGATTGGAAAAAACCTGGCCTTCGTGGCTTTGCCTCGTTTCTTGTTTTTTTTCTTCAAATTCTTTTTCCATTTTTAGCCAGGTTACTGTACCACCTAGGACCACCAAACTTTCACAGCTTCATAATCAAGGGATGCCCACCACATATCACTATCCAACATGTTACTTTTTTTTTAACTTCACCCATTTTTTCCGCGTAGTCGACTTAGCCATTTTCAATGTTAAGTTTTCGCGTTTACAATGTTAAGTTTTCGTGTTTAAGTCCATTTCTTTGGTACTGTACCACCTAGGACCACCAAACTTTCACAGCTTCATAATCAAGGGGTACCCACCACATATCACTATCCAACATGTTACTTTTTTTTTTAACTTCACCCATTTTTTCCGCGTAGTCGACTTAGCCATTTTCAATGTTAAGCTTTCGCGTTTACAATGTTAAGTTTTCGTGTTTAAGTCCATTTCTTTGGTACTGTACCACCTAGGACCACCAAACTTTCACAGCTTCATAACCAAGGGGTGCCTACCACATACAACTATCCAACATGTGACCATTTTGGCGGCGGGCGGGCGTCGGGCGGCGGCGGCGGGCGGCGGGCGGAGTCCACAATCAATGTTAAGTTTTCGTGTTTGAGTCCATTTCTTTGTTACTGTACCACCTAGGACCACCAAACTTTCACAGCTTCATAATCAAGGGGTGCCCACCACATATCACTATCCAACATGTTACTTTTTTTTTAACTTCACCCTTCATTTTTTCCGCGTAGTCGACTTAGCCATTTTCAATGTTAAGTTTTCGCGTTTACAATGTTAAGTTTTCGTGTTTAAGTCCATTTCTTTGGTACTGTACCACCTAGGACCACCAAACTTTCACAGCTTCATAATCAAGGGGTACCCACCACATATCACTATCCAACATGTTACTTTTTTTTTAACTTCACAATTTTTTCCGCGTAGTCGACTTAGCCATTTTCAATGTTAAGTTTTCGCGTTTACAATGTTAAGTTTTCGTGTTTAAGTCCATTTCTTTGGTACTGTACCACCTAGACCACCAAACTTTCACAGCTTCATAACCAAGGGGTGCCTACCACATATAACTATCCAACATGTGACCATTTTTTTACCTTCACCTATTATTTCTACGTAATTGACTTAGCCATTTTCAACGTTAACTTTTTAACGTACGTCTGCTTAAAGTTTTTTGGTTAAAACTTTTTCGTTATACTATATCTCTGCAACTGCTTCGCCCATTACCTTGAAACTTCACATGGGTGTTTATCATCATCCATATTTTCATTCTAACCCCCAACCGTGCGGCCCCTGTGCCCAATGTCAAGGTCAAATTACTTTGAATTTTTTTGTTAAAGTTTTTTCCGTACTATATCTCTGCAACTGCTTCACCCAATACCTTGATACTTCACATGGGTGTCATCACATTGTCGCACTGCTTGCGGAAAGCGCGATCCTGTGCCCAATGTCAAGGTCAAATTACTTTGAATTTTTTTGTTAAAGTTTTTTCGTGTACTATATCTCTGCAACTGCTTCACCCATACCTTGTTACTTCACATGGGTGTTTATATCATTGTCGCACCTGCTTGCGGAAAGCGCGATCCTGTGCCCAATGTCAAGGTCAAATTACTTTGAATATTTTTTTGTTAAAGTTTTTTCGTGTACTATATCTCTGCAACTGCTTCACCCAATACCTTGATACTTCACATGGGTGTTTATCATCATTGTCGCACCTGCTTGCGGAAAGCGCGATCCTGTGCCCAATGTCAAGGTCAAATTACTTTGAATTTTTTTTGTTTAAAGTTTTTTCGTGTACTATATCTCTGCAACTGCTTCACCCAATACCTTGTTACTTCACATGGGTGTTTATCATCATTGTCGCACCTGCTTGCGGAAAGCGCGATCCTGTGCCCAATGTCAAGGTCAAATTACTTTGAATTTTTTTGTTAAAGTTTTTTTCGTGTACTATATCTCTGCAACTGCTTCACCCAATACCTTGATACTTCACATGGGTGTTTATCATCATTGTCACACCTGCTTGCGGAAAGCGCGATATCGTCGGCATTTTGGCATACGTCCGTCCGTTCGTCCGTGTGTCCGGTTAAAGTTTTTTGGTTAAAGTTTTTCCATCTACCATATCTATTTTTTTAGTGTCCATGCCTCGCCCCAAGGCGCGACATGCAGGCCACGGCCATCTAGTCTACAAAAAGTGGGTATAATTATGTTATCCAAGTGTCTATGCTTGGAAAAAACCTGGCCTTCGTGGCTTTGCCTCGTTTCTTGTTGTCTAGTAGCATAAGGTCGTAAGTGCTATATACCGACTATTATCATATACTAAAACAATTATTGACTAGTGAGCCATAGAATATAATCTGATATTCTATGGCTCACTAGTCAATAATTGTATAATATGTTCGGGCCAGTGAAAATTGCTTTCTGGCCCAGGCTCGAGGTCAAGGCAGCGGGACAAGGCGAGACATTTGATTCCGCAGAATTCTTGTTCTAATTTCAGGGCTGAATATATTTTTTCTCGATGTAAATATTCCGTTCTGATTTTGGGATTTTCACCCCAATGCAACAGGTTAAATGCTGGATCGAACCCCGTTAGGCCAGTCTTAAATGACCTTAGCTGTTGATAGGCCGTTAAACACCAATAAACAAAAACTTACTAACCGCTTGGCCGATGTGCAAATTGTCTTTCGACTGGTTTCGACAAAACTTTGTATGAATAATGAATGTATAAAACTCTGTCAGATTTACTTGCATATATATAATAACCAGGTGAGTGATGTAGGGCCACAATGGCTCTTGTTAATTATCCTTAAATGTTCTTAGTAGTTAAACACCAATAAATCAAATCAAATCTTACGAAACTGCTTACTTACTGACTGTACGGAAGCTATTATGACAAGTATCACATTAATAACGGCAGTCGTGTGCTGATAATGATCTATCTAGATGTACATGATAGATTTGTGTCCCAGCCTCGAGCCAACTTGTCCATAATGCACCAGGGTTGACACATTTTGTCTATAAACATGATGCTATTGGAACAATAATAAGCCCCAGGCGGTGTATTATTACATTAATATGTCTCAACGTTTGATGATTTGGACATTATCAAGGTTTGCAACCAGCATATCCCCAGGTCAGACTGCATTGTGCAGTCTGATCTGGGACTACGATGGTCCTGGTCGCTGTATAAATAGAGTGGATGAAGACGAATTACTGCCGCCGTTATGAGAAAATTTGCGATCGTAGCTTGTAATCATCATCTATGCTGGTCATATTTGGGTATCCGATTGAGAAAATGGATCTTAGAACATGTGTAACCAGTGTAGAACGCGATCATCATATGCACCCAGATAGGTAGAGATTTAGTATTGTTGTTATGTAGATGCATACACATTGATAGACTGAATGATATCCAATGCAGGGCCTGATCAGACTGAGCATATACACAGACACACTGATCTGAAGCTACACTGGGCGTGAGGTCTGTTATGTCACTGGTGTGCAGAATGTCTAAACTAGATGGATGGAAATTTAACAAAACAAGACTTAACTCTTAGCCTGCTGAATGAAATGTTGTCGTCTGCTGTTTGTTTTATTTTCGATTTTTCTCATCAAAAACATGCTTTGACAGCACTTTAGAATCATTTCCACTGGAAATGATTCTAAAGTGCTGTCAAACCATGTTTTTATTGAGAAACAGGGCAAAAAATAAAGCAACAGCAGACGACAGTTTTCGCGATGAGCAGGCTAAGGGTTAATATGTTAAACCTTGACCAGCAAATGCGCATTCTGATCAGAGGCTGCATGATCGTGGCAGCTGATCAGGATCTACATTGGTCATACATGTACGTGGGTGGCAGGTGGGAGATTTAATGATCGGCATTCATCCTTACTGGAATCCCGACCAGATACCTGGTTTGGCCTTCATGTACGTCTTTGGCTTTCATGTATTGAGAGTTGAATCTGGTTATACTCTTTATATGAGTAATATGATTATTCGTAATCCTATTACTTTTAGGGGAAGGGGCCAAGTGACTTTGGTGTGGTATGGACCTGGCACCAGGTCAGGTTATTCTAATTTCAGGGCTGAATATATTTGTTCTCGATGTAAATGTTCTGTCCTGATTTTGTGATTTCCCTCCATGCAGCGGGTTGAATACGTACGGGATCGAACCTGTTGCCCCCCCCCCCCCCCTCGCCCCCACGGCCTTAAATGACCTTAGCTGTCGATAGGCCATTAAATAAACAAACAAACACTTGTCAGAAATGAATTAAGCGTGGTTTTGTCAAATTGTCATCAATATGCGGCTGGTCATTATACATGTATATGGCATTTTTGGCCAGCATATCTCCTGACCTGCAGCATGATAAGGATCTACACTGTTTGTTAGAAACATGGCAGGTGATTCACTGAATGAATGGCGAACAGTGCAGACGCTGACCAGACTGTGCTGATGTGCAGTCTGGTGTGGGTCTACTGAGGGCTCCAGATAAGTATTATATCCCCAGATTTCAAATTCAATGTGTATTTTGCTTGTACAAATGCATTAATGATTTTCTTCCTTATTAAATAGGAAACAAATGATAAAAAATAAAACAAATTTAAAAAGTAACTTATTTGAGCTGCAAAAAGCAACTCAGTAAATTTTCAACTTGAAAATCGATGCGTATTTTCACATTGCTGTGAGTATTTTGTACTTCCACTTTTTATAATAAATGCGTATTCTGCTAAAATAAGTGCATAAAATACGCCAATACGCACCTTATATGGAGCTCTTGGTCTACACTGGTCGTAAAGGCCATAAGCCCCATTTCTCCAGTCACGTGTCTTGGACATCGTCAAACTGTCTATGTGTACATGTCTACAGTGTAAGCTTTGGTCGAGCCATCATTTATTTATCGTAATAGCGATAGACATTGATTTATGTGTGTTAATAATTTATGGCAGTGCTATTGCTTGTGTGACGGGGATTACTATAATATATACAGTGTTAGTTTGGATATGACTGCGTACCTGGATAATTTGGAATTCAACTTTTAAATGGATGCTATGAAATGTATGTAAATATGAGTTCATTTGCGTTTACTGATATTTTTTATGCACCTCCCCTTTCTCTTCATAGAGCGGAGAGGCATATAGTGTTTGAACTGTGCGTCTGTCTGTGAGTCAGGTTTTGAAGTTTGCTTTGGTTTCTCGAATCTTCCACTGGGAGAATTCGTGAAATATTTTACAATGTAAATAATTTAACGATCAGAGTTCATCCTTACTGGAATCCCGACTGAAGACCTGGTTTGGCTCTCACGTACGTCGTTGGCATTCTTGTATGTGACAGTTGAATCTAGTTATAGCCCCACCCCCACCCCAATGTTCCAATCACAGGTGGAAGACTCGGACCTGTGACACAAAAAAGGCCCATTACAAAACAATCCATTACCCCACCCACTTGTCACAGGTCCGAGTCTTCCACCTGTGGTTCCAGCTACTAACATTCTTTTCTCATTTCTCTGTGGTGTGATAAGGTTATTCTAATAAATCAGCGCTGGCTGAATATTTTATGTGTAAATATTTGATTCTCATTTTTGTATCGATGCATAAAACAAGTGCGTAAAATACGCCAATACGCACCTTATCTGGAAAATGTGTGGTTGGTCGGGCGAACGCAATGGCATAAATTAACGGTAGTGGTTCCTCCTTATAGCAATCACGATTTGCCAGGTTTGGCCCTCAGGTACGTTGTTATCTTTGGCGTTTTTGTTACCTGGGAGTTGAATTGGGTTATTGCCTATTATAAAAGTAGCAAGATTATTACTGATCCTACTGCTTTTGGGAGGGGGCCAAGTGATTCTGGTGTGGCGAGGACCTGGCATTAGATCAGGATTATTTTAAATCAGGGCTGAATATATAGTTTTTTTTGTCGCGCCTGCTTTATTTAGGTTTAGTTCTGATTTTGGGATTTTCCCCCCATTTGTACATGTACTTGAACATATACATGTGCTTGTGCAGGTAATATATGGGATTTAGTACTAAACCCATTGACCCGGCCTTAAGTGACCTTGGACTGTTGATAGGCCGTTAAACCCCAACAAACAAACAAAACCTTATCTGTAGCCGATTTCATCAACATTGCAAAGTATACTTTACTAGCAAAGTATACTTTGAGGGAGCAATCATTTATTTTTCCTGATATGCATTATTTCGTATAGAACTAACAAATGCATATATTTCATGATTAAAAGTATGCAGAATTATTATACTGAATTTATTACATTATCACAGCCATTAAATGGCTGTGATAATGTAATAAATTCAGTATAATGAAAATTAATAAATTTTTAAAAAAATTGACATTTCTCCCTCAAAGTATACTTTGCTACTAAAGTATACTTTGCAATGTTGATGAAATAGGCTACTGGAGCTATGCCTGTGTCAGTGATAGATTGTGTATTGTGTGGTTTCAGGACTGTGCAGCTGGAGGAAGATGATTTGCCATACAGGAAGGGCAGCAATGCCACGATACTGTCCGAGGGCACCGGCACACAGTACTACGCCAAGGTCAGTCCCAAATAGCCAGTAGACGATTTCACCAAAATTGCAAAGTATTCTTATCTTGCCAAGTATGCGTTGAGGGAGAAATTTCAATTTAAGGATAAATTTATTAATTTTTATTATACTGAATTTATTACATTATCGCAGCCATTTTGGCTGTGATAATGTAATAAAATCAGTATACTAATTCTGAATACTTTTAATCATCAAATATATGCAGTCGTTAGTTCTATATGAAATAATGCATTTCAGGAAAAATAAATGATTACTCCCTCAAAGTACACTTTGCTAGATAAGTATGCTTTGCAATTTTGGTGAAATCGGCTGCTGGTCAATACCACTTGCGCTGTCAGTGGTGCGATATCACATTGTCATAACCAAAAAATATGTGATTTCAAACTGTTTCATAATCAGAAATGAATCTTTACAAAGTATATTATATTCAGCCCGGCAATTAGAGTATCTTGATGCCTGGTGTTATGTCCTTACCACACCAGAGTCGCTTAGCACCACCAGCTAATAGTATGAAGGATTAGTATTAATCCTACTACTTTTATAATTTGTATAATCGGGATTCAACATCACATACAAGAAAGCCAGTAACATACCCGAGGGTCAAACCAGGGATATCAGTATTCCTGTAAGGATGAACCCCATCGTTTAATTACCCTTCACATGCTCCCAGCCAACCACTGGTGACTAAACCCTATACGTGTGTTTACAGCGGGGGATCATCCCGATGTATGACAGCCAGGAGACGTTACATGGCTCCCGCCCCACTAGCACCGCCAGTACCACCAGCATGAAGGTCCACCGGATATCCAGGTAAAACTGGGCGTACACATTTGGGCCCATGGAGTATACAATCAATCAATCACATCAGGCAATCTGTAGCCTATTTCAAAAACATTGCAAAGTATACTTATCTAACAAAGTATACTTTGAGGGAGAAATTTTCAATTTTATGATAAATTTATTATTTTTTATTATGCTGAATTTATTACTTTATCACAGCCATTTTGGCTTTGATAATGTAATAAATTCAGTATAATAATTCTGCATACTTTTAATCATCACATATATGCAGTCGTTAGTTCTATATGACATAAATGCATTTCGGGAAAAATAAATGATTACTCCCTCAAAGTATACTTTGCTAGACAAGTATACTTTGCAATTTTGATGAAATCGGCTACTGGTTTAATCAAAATGCATTATTTCATATGGAACTAACCACTGCATATATTTGATGATTAAAAGTATGCAGAATTATTATACTGAATTTATTCCATTATCACAGCCAAAATGGCTGTGATAATGTAATAAATTCAGTATAATAAAAATTAATAAATTTATCCTTAAATTGAAAATTTCTCCCTCAAAGTATACTTTGCTAGATAAGTATACATTGTACTTTGGATGTTGGTGAAATAGGCTGCAGGTAACACCCACCATGGACATTGACATCTGGGCCAGTGGATTAAAACCTCAATTGAGACGAGCCATGCGATTGTGTACCCCTAGAAGATGTGCGATTTATCTTAAAGATATCTTATAGAAACTTTGATATTTTCTGTAAGCGATGTCCAAAGTTGACAAATGTTCATAGGAATTCTGCATTTGCTCCCAACATTTCTTCAATTTTTGACTATTTATTTTGTAAATATTTTTTTTGCTGAAAAAATTGCACATCCTCTTGGGTACAATATCAGATGACTTGTCTCAATCAATCAATCAATCGGCACCACTAGCATGAATATCCGCAGGATCTGAAGGTCACACCCACCACATTGTTATTTGGGCCCATGGGTTCTAAAAGCCCAGTTGAGACAAGCCAAAGAGGATTTGCAATTTTTCACATAAATATTTACAGAAACTGTGATATTTTCTGTAAATTATGTTGAAAGTTGACAAAATGTTTTTATGTTATTTATGCAAAACATAAAGTGTTTAAATACTTTTTGTGAAAACATCGCACATCCTCTTAGGTACGAAATCACATGGCTTGTCTCAATTTTTCAATCAAGCAACCAATCAATCAATCAGACAATGAACACGTCTTGCTACGTCACAGTATATAGAGAATAGTAGGTAAGTGCCATGAATGGGAAAAAAATATCTGGCAAGGCTTAGGAAATGGGATTGGTGAGGCTCTGCCAAGCACATCCCGTTTCCGTGCTGCGCCAGATATTTTTTCCCATTCATGGCATTAACCTACTATTCTATTTATCCCGTCAACATCTACAAATGGCTTTAAAATGCAAAATATTAACCCCAGCCACCGCACATATTCATACACAGTGATTAGGTCGTATTGACAGGATATCAAAAATGTTTCACGGCACTGTGTTTCACGGCACATACACACTGCGTTGACAGGATAAAAATGTTTATTACAATGTGACGTTTCCAGTTTCCTGGATGGCAACACACGGTTCCCGAAGCTGGAGGATTGTGCCCACTTCCACTACGATACAGTTGAGCTGGGAACCATCAATGTAAGTCCGGCGACCATAAATGGCAGGACTGCTGTTTTCACTTTATTTCTTAACAAAAAATGGAATTTCGCAGTAGCTATAAACATCTTCTTAACCCGTAGACCGCTACTCACAACAATTGTCTGCTGTTGCTTTTATATCTTGCCTTATTTCTCAGTAAAAACATGTTTCCAATGGAAATGATTCTGAAGTGCTGTCAAAGCATGTTGTAAGTTATTCTAAAGTGCTGTCAAAGCATGTTTTTGATGATAAAAATTGAAAATAGAAAATAAACAGCAGACGACATCTTCTAAGGTACTAATCACATAGCTCGACCGATCAGTTGATCGGATCAATCGATTGATTGATCAATCATATTAATTGAATCAATCAATCAACACCAGACGAGTCTGTGCGTGGGTGAACACGAGGTATACCACCACAATGGTGAGGACATCGGTGACCATGTGTACTACATCAAGATCACATCCAACGACCAAACGTGGACCGTGCGCCGAACCTTCCACAACTTCCGCATGCTCGACCAGAAGCTACACCGCTGTATTTTCGACAGGAAGTTCAGCCATCTTGTTGACCTTGGGGCCCTGGAGGTCGGCGAGGTCAGCCCACAGGTCAGTGGTTGTCATGGTAATGGGGGTATCTTGATTATCCTCATTATGTGTGTTACACTTTCACGTTATAGAATTTTGTTCTATTGATGTTATCATAATCCATACTTTTAATACGGACAAGGGTAACACTAAATGTCATTTCATGACAGTTAGTGTTACCCTTGTCCGTCCCATCTGTCCGTCACAAAGTTAAAGCTTTTGTAGGAGCTTGTATTTCCAATAGTATTAAGCATACAGCTACCATACTTGTACACTATCAGTGGTGTACCCCACAACCCACTGTGAATCAAATTACTTTTGCGTGACCTTGATTACATTTGAATTTGGTTATACATACGCCTTAAATGAGTAATGTGATTATTCGTAATCCTATTACTTTTAGGGGAGGGACCAAGTGGCTTTGGTGTGGTATGGACCTGGCAACATGTCGGGTTATTCCAACTTTAGGGCTGAAGATATTTTTATTTCGATGTAAATATTCCGTTCTGATTTTGGGATTTTCCACCCAATGCAGCAGGTTGAATACGGGATCGAACCCGTTGGCCTGGCCTTAAATGACCTTAGCTGTTGACAGGCCGTTAAACACCAACAAACAAACAAACAAACAAATCTATATCATGGCCTGAGGATATAAAACCGTTTCCGTACTCAACTCCGAACCGTGCTCGACATGGACAAACCGTAATCACCCTAAACACAATTTATTCTTGGAAATACACATTAATATATGATTTTTCACTACACTGAATGTCCAAATATTTACGGTTAGAATGGCTGTACTTGTTCATCACAATAACTGTACCGGTATATTCGGACACCATTTGTTTTGGGAAACCCCTATTTTATAGGGGTTTCCCAAAACAAATGGTTTCCGAATATTTATGGTTACTATGGCTTGTTTGTAGCAAATTATGCATTAAGACCATACAGCCAATGTTGGCAAACATGGTAGATCCAGATGAGCTGGCTCATAATGAGCCGCCTCATCAAGATCTTCGATCATGATACTTTACAGGAAACTCGCGACATCTTGGCCGAATACCTCCAACATTTCTCCTCACTCGCTGGCAGTATGCTGAACTGTGGTTCTGTCCTGAACTGGCTCGAGGTACGTACAAACTCGTTAATGAGATTAAATTACGGCAAACATTCTGGGGGTGGGTGGTTGGTCGGGCGAACGCGATGGTGTAAATTAACGGTGGGGGTTCTTCCGTATAGCAATCACGATTTGCCTGGTTTGGTCCTCAGATACGTTTTAATCTTTGGCTCTTTTGTTACCTGAGAGTTGAATTGCGTTATTGCCCATTATACAAGTAATAAGATTATTACTGATCATACTGCTTTTGGGAGGGGGCCAAGTGATTCTGGTGTGGCGAGGACCTGGCATCAGATCAGGATTATTCTGATTTCAGGGCTGAATATATAGTTTTTTTATTGTAAATACATGTATTCAGTTCTGATTTTGGGATTTTTCCCCATTTGTACGGGTAATATATCCAGTTCTGATTTTGGGATTTTCCCCCCATTTGTACATGTAGTTGAACATGTACATGTACTTGTACAGGTAATATATGGGATTTAGTACTAAACCCATTGACCCGGCCTTAAATGACCTTAGCTGTTGATAGGCCGTTAAACCCCAACAAACAAACAGGTAACATATGGCATTTAGTACCAAACCCATTGACCTGGCCTTAAATGACCTTAGCTGTTGATAGGCTGTTAAACCCCAAAATACAAACAAACAAACAATCTGGGGAAACAATTTCCTCCATGCCTCAATTGGTTTGGTATGGACCTGGCGCCATATCAGGTTATTCTAATTTCAGGGCTGAATATAAACTTTTTCGATGTCCATATTCCGTTCTGATTTTGGGATTTTCTCCCCAATACAGCAGGTTAAATACGGGATCGAACCCGTTGGCCTGGCCTTAAATGACTAGCTGTTGATTGGCTATTAAACACTAATTAATCAAATGAAATAAATCCAGGCCTCACTGTAGCAGTCATTTTAATTGGGGTGGTGTTAGGGCTAAAGCGATAACTAAAGGATCTTGGGTTTTGGCTGTGACTCGAGAAATGGGGCTCGTTAAACCCATTCACTTTCAGTTTTTTCTCACATTGATGGCTATCTGCCCAATATCATAGACCTTCATGTGTGAGACACCTTGTTTGTTCCAATGACACTTTTCTGTGTTGGTAGGTTGCAGTGGCCTAGTGGATATGGTATTGGACTTCTATGCCAGAGGTTGTGAGTTCAATCCTTACACTAGGCGTGAAAAATACTTACATAGTATTTCCATCCCACTGGTCTGTGGAATGAGACTAAACTGTGGTCCCGTCTCTATTTTACCTTAGCTGTTGCTGGGACATTAGACATTCACTTTTTTCTTTTCTCATACGTTTCGCATGACAATAATTTGCAGATTGATAACCGTGGTAACCACCTGGTTGCCGTGGACGACTCGGGCATCAACATCCCTGCCATCGCCGCGGCCCACGCCATTCGACGCTACATGGCACAGGCCGCCGATGAAATCTCACTCGAGGTAATGTCCCACTCGGACAGTAAGTTTGGAGTAGGTTGTCCGTGATAAATACAGTCAATTGACTTTTCTTAATAATTGTGGCTCTGACTGGATAAATGGAGCTTATGGGATTTGTGACCAGTGTAGCTCCTGATCAAATAGCTCACTCCTGTATTGCTTGTTAGAAGCACGATGTGTGTTTCATTGGGAACAGTGCAGATCCTGATCAGACTGTGCGGATGTCCACATCAATCAATCAATCATTCAACCTACCGACAAATAAATCAATCAACCAACTAATCATTCTATCAAACGCCACCCAACCTGACCACACCCAAAAAAGCAATCACTCAACCAACCAATCAACCAACCAATCAATCAATCAATCAATCCACCAACTAATCAATCAACAAACCAATCAACCAATCAATCAACCAACTAATCAACCAACTAATCAACCAACTAATCAACCAACTAATCAATCAGTTGTATTGTTGCAGGTTGGCGACATTATATCTGTGATAGACATGCCACCAAAGGATGATACAATCTGGTGGCGTGGCAAACGCGGCTTTGAGGTAAACATCCATCTTGTTTTAACAGGTAACAAGCTTTGTATTGGTCAAATACATACTGAATGATAACAGAATGTGTCGGGCATGAACTGAGATGACTATCCGAGTTACAAAAAAATGAAAGCTCATTGGTCGAACGACATCACATGATGTTGCTGAATGACGCCAATGTATTGGCATAATTCAAACGTTTCAACAAAAACTGTTCTATATTTGACCATCTGGAGGCATAAAAATTACCTGATAAATAGAATACCATCTAGTGTCTGTCGATATCAAGTTTATCAGGCTCGGTTCGGAAACGGTAGGAATTCCTTGGCGAGCCTAGGAATTCCTATAATATCAAAAGACACTAGACCGGTATTGTCTATAACTTTAACCTTTATCCAGAGTAGAATCTGCCATATGCAGCGCTACTTTTACTTGTAAAGAATAGACACTAGTGTCGTATGCTAGTCGTAAAAGGTAACGGAAGGTGAATTTGCACAAGTAATATTTCTGGTGTGGTACAGACACCTGGCAACAGATCAGGATATTTTTAATTTGCTGATTGCTGCACAGGTGCAGACTGATTCTACCCAATTATCCTTTGTTATATGATCTCGTTGCAAACGTTAAGTAAGCCCCGTTCAATCATCCAATGAATAGACAAATCTTATAAATAAGTTGCTTAGAAGATTATGAGTAGCGTAATGAACCATCTCATCAACATCTGCAGCTTGTGGGTAGCTTTTGAATTTTTTACAAAATTACCCACCTCCTTTCCATTATTATCAATCATGAAGTATCTAAGCTAAATGCGCCGGTACCTATATTGCAGGTTGGTTTTTTCCCGTGGGAGTGTGCAGAGATTATAGGGGACAAGGTTCCCTCCGCTGTCGTCACCAACATTCCCGAAACTCCATCCAACAGGGCCCGTAAGTTGTGGTAGCAAGTTTGGCTAAACTTCCATAATTTGAACTAGACTTCACTAACAAAGATGTGGTGCTGTTCGGAGCATGCGATGGGTAATTTAACGATTGGGATTCATCGTTACCGGTATCCCGAACGGAGACCAATAGCCTGTTTCACCAACATTGCAAAGTATACTTATCTAGCAAAGTTTACTTATCTAGCAAAGTTTACTTATCTAGCAAAGTTTACATTGAGGGAGAAATTTTCAATTTAAGGATAAATTTATTAATTTTTATTATACTGAATTTATTACATTATCTCAGCCATTTTGGCTGTGATAATGTTATAAATTCAGTATAATAATTCTGCATACTTTTAATCATCAAATATATTCAGTCGTTAGTTCTATATGAAATAATCGATTTCGGGAAAAATAAATGATTACTCCCTCAAAGTATACTTTGCTAGATAAGTATACTTTGCAATGTTGATGAAATCGGCTACTGGTTTAGCCCTCGGGTACATCTTTGGCATTCTTGTATGTGAGAGTTGAATCTGGTTATACCCCTTATAATATAACAGTCATTTGATTATTCCTAATCCTATTATTTATTGAGGAAGGGGCCAAGTAACTTTAGTGTGGGATGGACCTGGCAAACAGGTCAGGTTATTCTAATTTCAGGGCTGAATATATATTTTATTTCGATGTAAATATTCCGTTCTGATTTTGGGATTTTTCCCCCAATGCAGCAGATTAAGTGCTGGATCGAACCCGTTGACCTGTTGACCTTAGCTGTTGATAGGCCGTTAAACACCAAGCAATCAATCAATCTGCAGTCACACATCCGTCAATCAATCAAATATTCAATACAATCGATCCATAATCAATGCAATCAACTCTGGAAATTATAAATGACTTTTTGCAAATAGTTAACAATCCTACTGTCTGTTTCACGAAACCTGCCCAAATTTTACGGTCATATAAACAATGCAAATACATTGTTTTTTTTTATAATATTAAATTATATCAAAATTTACTTGAAGAATGTGCCTTCTTTTTATTTTGTGAAATTTTGTCAAATATTGATTTTATTACGAATATTTTGGAAATTGACTCCGAAACCTGTCTAGATAGCTTGGAAATGATCTAACTAAGAAAACAAAAGTTACATTTTGAAAATCGGTCCAGTATTTCTGAAATTCTAAAAATTTCCCCATGTTAAATCCCCATAGACATCTTCACTCTGTGAAATGTTAAATTTTGCTCATTGTTAAATTTTGCTTTAATTTAATATTATTTAAAACAATATTGTTTTTACATTGTTTAGTTAGCTGTAAAATTTGGGCAGCTTTCGTGAAACAGACAGTAGAGTATATGTACTATATGTTTATATGTACTTTTTCTCGAAATAACCCTGAATGGTTAAAGCTATTAGGTTGGCGTCATCAGCCGGTTCCATTATGCAATACATATCAAACTGAAATGAAACAATCAATCAATATGTATTTCAGTACTGAAATAGCACATCAAATTCATGTCATTCTTGCACGTCTACGTTCGCAGTCACACATCAATCAGTCGTCAATCAATCCACTATTAAGCAACAATCAATCCAAAATAGTTTTCTTATAGTATTGAAGAAGCATGGCAAGTTTATGTCATTCCTGTGCCATTTCTTCATGTCAAGGCCATGGTAAGTTTATGTCATTCCTGTGCCATTTCTTCATATCAAGGCCGTTCTATCAATCAGTCAAAAAACCAATCAACCAGCCAACCAATCAATCCATTAGCAACCAATACAATCAATTCACAATCAAATGATCAATCAATTTTCTTGTAGTACTGAAGAAGCACGGCAAGTTTATGTCGTTCCTACGCCATTTCTTCACATCGCGGCCGGCACGGATCCAACTCAAACAATCGGGTATCGTCAAAGAGCGCGTGTTTGGCTGCGACCTTGGGGAACATCTCCTGAACTCCGGCCATGATGGTGAGTCGCAAACACGCCACAGACCACAGGCACTTTGTGGTATGAACGACAGGAGCATCTTTAAATCATACCGAATTATACTCTGATATTAAATATCTACAAAGTTTGACACTTTTCAACCAACGAAAGTGGTACTAGTGTACCTTGGGCACGACTCTGATTCAGTAATTGTAACACACACAAAGGCCGGATCCCGGCCTTCGTGAGAGAGAGAGCCAGACCCAAGGTAAATAATGCACTTCAGTTGGTTGAAAAGATGGACAACAAGAAATGTACAATTTGCTTACGACTCATGTTCAAAGGCTCAGGTCGAATGAGTGTGAATTTTTTCTACCATAAATTATCTACTGCTTTAATAGGTTTGTTACCAGTTTCAGAATAACTTTGTATTCACACCGTGTGTCTATGTCTCTCAGAATACAAGCACCTGTGCTTATAATATTTCTGAGCACATTCGTTATAATGTATACTTGCAGTTTGATTCCTCCTCATTCAGCTCAGCTCAGCCTCAACCAGGCAAACTTTATGACCTCAAAATGAGACTATGTAATCTGGTCCATGCTTTTACACATTCCTCGGTATGTTCTTTCCATTCGTACTCTAAATCAGGCAGTTTGATCTGCCGAGGCTAAGCACAACTCGGCCTCGACCAATCAAACTTCCTGATTTTGAGCATGAAAACCATATACCGGACACGAAGACGGTCTATATATCTTTAATGCCTTTTGAACTTCACAAAGAACATATGCATGCCTCGGCATAGTCGTATGTCTCCAGGCTGTCCGGTTTAGAGAGGTTCCACTATACATACTAGAAATTCATATTACAACTTCTATAAATGCCATATTGGCTAGAGAAATAATGTATTATCGTTGCAGTACCTCTGGTGTTGAAGAGCTGTACGGACGTGATAGAGACACATGGTATGGTGGACGGCATATACAGGCTGTCTGGCATCACCTCCAACATACAGAAACTCAGGTAATGGTGCTGTATTATTGAGCTACGTTTATGCCCATTGCAGGGACGGGCTGTGGCTCAGGGGTAGAATACAGGACTTCAACACTGGAGGTTGTGAGTTCAAAACCTACCCTAGGGCATGAAAAATACTTTCATAGTATTTCCATCCCATTTGTCTGTTGGATGAGACTTTAACCTGTGTTCCCATCTCTATATGACCTTAGCTGTTGCTGGGACGTTAAACCCTGTTCATTTCATTTCATTTATGCCCACTGGAGGGATGGGTTGTGGCCGAGGGGTTAGAACTTCCATTTCGGAGGTTGTGGGCATCAAAAATACTGTCATAGTATTTCAATCCCACTGGTCTGTCGGATGAGACTTTAACCTGTGGTCCCATCCCTATATGACCTTAGCTGTTGCTGGACACGGGTGCGTGGAAAATTGGTGCACAATTATCAAATAAAGGAGTGTAGCTCTATTGAATACGTATAATACTTTTCTTGTTCGGCAAGATATTTTTACGGTTTCTAGTTAAACTTTTTCATATGTTGCTATGACTGGAGAAATGGGGCTTATAGGGTTTTGCGACCAGTGTAGATCCAGATCAGACTGTGCATCCGCACAGTCTGATCAGGATCTGCACTGTTCGCCTTGCCATCAATGAAACACACGTCGTGCTTCTAACAAGCAATATAGATCTCTATCAAGCTACAGGAGTGTGCTACTTGATCATGAGCTACACTGGTTACAGATCCGATAAGCCCCACTTCTCCATGGGGCCACAGCCTCATATCAGGGTTGTGTGACGTACATTACCCGCCATGTATATCTATGGCAATCACCAGGGATGCAAATATTACTTTTTTTATACGATTTACTCGTTTTTACTAAAATTTTCAAGAAAAAAAGAAGTTGCTGGATTGTGTCAAAACTGCTAAAGAATGATAAGCTTTGGAGGGGATAGGGGTGTTCCCCTCTTTGTTGACCAATTTTCTCTTTTGTTGTTCAATTTCCTTTGTTTTTGTGATCAAGTTCCTGTTTTGTTGACCAATTTCCACTTTTTTTGTGATTTCTTCTCTCTTTTATTTTGTGACTAATTTCCTATTTTTTTGTGACCTATTTCCTGTTGTTTTTTTTGTGTGACCAATTTCCCCTTTTTTTTTATAACCAATTTCTTTTTTTTTTGTGATTTCCTTTTTTTGTGACCAATTTCCTATTTGTTTTGGTAACCAATTTCCTCTTCTTTTTTTTATGACAAATTTCCTCTTTTTTTGTGTCAGACCTCTTTCTTCACACTTTTCTGTTCACATTTGTGAATCACAGACTGGCGTTTGACGAAGACCGGGTACCAGACCTGACCTCGGAGGTCTATCTGCAGGACGTGCACAGTATCAGCTCGCTCCTCAAGATGTACTTCCGTGAACTGCCCAACCCACTCCTCACCTACGGGCTGTACGACAAATTCGCGGTAGGTACATTTGTGTCTGGCGTTATAAGTCGCCCTGCTTCCTAAGCCATTCTGGCCATAATCACGTTCCACAACAAACTGGTGAAGATCCACGACATTGTACAGCAGCTGCCCACAACTGGTCTCTAAATTCAGTCAACGAGGGATCGTAGTTAATTATTGCCCTTTGAATTTATTAATAGAAATCCAAATTATAAAGTTTAGGTCCTTATTGCTTGTAACAAGGGCGAATGTGGCAGGAAAATGTTGTGAAAATGAACCGTTCTATGTATCTGCGTAATCTGATCCAGGACTGCATTGTTTGCCGCATTCATATTTTCACACGTATTAATATTATCGCAAACAGTGTAGGCTCAGATCAGACTGCACATCTGATCTGGGCCTACTCTGTTTGCAATATAAATGGTTGTACTCGGTGTTCAGTAAGAAATAAACGCTAAAATACTACATGGGACCGGATCTCTATAAATAGACTTGCAAAGGGAAATAACTAGCTACGATCCCTCATTACTCCACATCAAGCAGGCAGCTACTCGCAGTCAATCAAACGATAAGTCAAACAGTTGATCAACCATCTGTCCATTGATCCACAAACCCCCAAAAATCCTGTTGACCGTCTCACCAATCCATCCACCACAACAGGAGGCGGTGCGTGACGAGGAAAACAAACTGATGAAGATCCACGACATAGTACAGCAGCTGCCCCCGCCCCACTACCGCACCACCGAGTACCTGATGCGCCACCTGTCACGCGTGGCCGCACACGGCGCCGACACAGGCATGCACTCGAAGAACCTCGCCATCGTCTGGGCACCCAATCTGCTGAGGTAATGTTGATCCGTCTCGCTTTATTTAGGTAATGTCTAAATCTAAAATTTTTTATTTAAATGCAACAGGCCCGTACACAGGCAGTAACACTCTGCTTATTTTTACCTGTGGGAATATAGCTTTTAATTATTTGAGACACGCCATGGGATTTTGTACCTTCGGATATCTGCGTAATTTCATTAAATAGGTTTACAAAATTTACAATATTTTTTCATAAATAAAGTCAAATGTTGACAAACTTTTCAGAGTGCATGCGGAATATAATTCCACATGTAGTCTGAAAATGTTGTCAACTTTTGACGCCGTTTACGGAAAATATTGTAAATTTAATGAAATTACGCAGATGTCCGAAGGTACAAAATCACATGAAGTGTCTCATTTCAGAAATATAACTATTTTTGTCCATCCCAATGTGTATCCAGGTCCAAGGAGCTAGAGTCTGGGGGAGGGGCGGCCGCCCTACAGGGGGTGGGAATTCAGGCCGTGGTCACCGAGTTCCTCATCCTCTACGCGGAGCTCATCTTCAGCGATAAAATGCCCACGTACTCGTCGCCCGAACTCAAAAGTAAGTGGCCTTGTTGAGCTGTAAGCTTCACCCATTGTACCACGTCACGATTAAAGAAGCTGGGGGCCATTTCACTAAATTTATTACGACTAAAATGTTTGTAAGTGCAAAATTATGATAGTCTAAATTTGAATTGATGGATTTACATTTATTGAGCATGGGCTGCATATACAGCCTATGCTCAATAAATGTATATCCAATACTTGTTTACAAGAAAACATTGTTAATGTGAAATTTACTGACTATCGTAATTTTGCACTTGCGAACATTTTAGTCGTACAAAGTTTAGTGAAACGGGCCCCTGTTTCACAATTCCAGCCCCAAGAGAGTTGTAAGTGGCGTTGTCGAAGCGGTGTATGAACTGGTTCTACTAACTAACCCATTTGTACTAGTTCTTGTTTTTAAGCAAATGTTAAATCCTATTTAATCAATCAATCATTGTAGTCGAGTGGTAACAGATAATTAAGGAATGTTCACCGACACTATTTTTGTCGAGCCTGCTTGCGGAAAGCGAGACATAGTGATCACAATGATGTCCATGCGTCACTCCGTCCGTCCGTCCGAAATCTGTGTTAAAGTTGTTAAATACCTTATATCTCTGCAGTCCTAAGTCACATTGACTTGAAACTTAATGTGCTTATTAGTCCTCATCCATATATTCATGCTGTATCCCACTCATGCGGCCCCTGTGCCCCAAGGTTAAGGTAAAATGAGTTTTTACATACCTTATATCTCCACAACACTTACTCAGATTTGCTTCAAACTTCAAATAATTCTTTATTATCATCCATATTTTCATTCTATAGCCCACCCATGCGACCCACATGCCCAAGATCAAGGTCAAATGGCTTTCAAATGTGCATTAAAGCTTTTACATACCTTAATTCAAACTTCAAATTAATATACTCTGAGCCCATCAAATGCCTCGGCGGGCTCGACATGCGGGCCACGGCCATCTGGTTAAGGAATGACATCATTGTCTATTGTCTTATTGTCTTATTGGTTGGTTAGGAGTGTGTAGAATCTTCACTGATCACATTTCTCCAGTCACAGCCACATTTTACACAAATTTCAATGACAGAGTCGGTGAAGAAGCCGCGCCCGAAGTCCCTGGCGATCTCGACACCCACTCGACTGCTCACTCTAGAAGAAGCCAGGGAACGAGCCTTGAATGGCAACATGGTGTCGCTGAACCAGAAATACATCGACGTGGGAGGCGGGCCGACCAACCTGCCGTCCAAATATCACACCGTCATAGACCTGCCTGGATACAGGTGGGTTCTTTAATGTTGGCTATCAAAGTATATGTGGATATTATTCTAATTTGTGTATATGTATCTTAAGGACCCGTTCTATACCTGATCATCGTTTGATTCAAAGATAATTGCTTTATAAATGTGATAGAATAAATGTAAAAACGATATATGTGAATACTGCCTCGTTACTGTATCCTATACGGTACATGGAGTGGCCAAGTCGGCCATCTTTGTATGTTCCAGCCATCAGCCAGTTTCACATGTCTGCCGTTTGACAAAGAACTCAAAAGTAGAACATATGATATAATGTAGCTAATCATATGTAGAAAAGACAGGAGAACGGACTCGTATCAATTTTATTATAACAAACTGTAAAATATGTCAGTTTTTGGGAAAGGTTTCTACCTGTGTTTTTAACAACATGAACCACCATTATATATATCCTCATGCACAGAAAATCGCACAGTGTATCACTTTTACCTGGCAAACCACACAACACTTAACCATATATACCCACTACTGTACTCTGTTATTAGCTATCAAATGCAGTGACATGTAAGCAGTTACCTGAGTGTATTGTCCCTGGTGTCTACTCACCTACTATGCGAGTAAATATGGCTTTATGGATAATGTGTACACTAACATATGCTGTGCATCAGATTGAAAACTTTACACATCACAATTTATTTTGAGATTGATGGGAGAATGCTCAGATATCTTGTATTCTGTGTAGTTTGCTGGGATACTATATATAGCTTGTCGTTGTCATATCTTGTCTATTATGTATTGCACCAAGTCATATTATTTGCTGTATGTGTCAAACGCAGGAAGTAGTGAAACTGTACAATAGCTTGTACATACAAAGATGGCGGAGATGGCAACTCTATGCTCCGTAATAGTATACAGTATCAAGGCAATATTCACAATGTTATATTCATATGTCACATCACTCTTATGAAGCGATTATTTTTGAAGTCAAGTCAAGCATATGTATCTGTCACCTAATACCTTAACCTTTTCACCCCAAAGTAACTGGAATTGATTTTGATATATTTGTCAACTTACAAATAATAAACACCCGTAATCACCCGCGTATACACTCCCGCAATTGTTATAAAATAAGCACCGCCGACAAAATTCATACGCATATGCAAACGCCCACGAAACATTATAAAATGCATGTCTGTTCAAAACTGTTGTTCAGAAATGTAATAAATAGGATATTCCATCTTACATGTTTGAATAGCGTTAAATAATACACTTGTGTATTATCTCACGCTATTTAAACATGTACGATGGAATATCCTCTATGTAACATTTATAAGGAAGGCAATAGTAAACTTGTTTTTAACAGAAAATGACACTTAAAGTTGGGGTCCCATCTAGTAGGCATAAAATGTTCTTTATAGGAATTAAATAAGTATATAAAAATTACTACAAGTGCCCGCATTACAGATATAATCATTTAGTAATCTTTATTTTACTGATAGTGACTCGCAGTGGTCAGGCTATTTTGATATGTAAATGAGGCAGGACATTGTTAAATTATTTAATACAAATTAAATGCATCACTTGAAAAAAATAATTGTATGAAGTATGATCATTGCACATTAACAAATAAATGCAGAGAATAAATAGTAATTTCCCTTAACATTTTAAGGAAACACAGTTATTGCCCCTGACATCAGTGTGGAAATTCACGGTTGATATAAAAAGCATAATACCGTAATTACCCTAAATATTCGGACACCAATATGTGAGCAAACAGTGTAGACCCAGACCAGGTAATAGTGAATTAATGTTTATTTTTCCCGAATAATGTTGTATGTAAAGAATGGATGAAAACATATACCTCCCTATAATGTAACCTGACATGTGGGACTCTAGCATTAAAAACGTGGTTTTCAAAGGGAAATGTCATTTACAGGAAAAAGGGGTCAAAAGACTCCATTGGCAAGATAAAGAAATCTCCTGCCGGCGGCCTTCGCTCGCTATTCACAAAGTCAAGGTCGGGCAGTATCAAGGAAAGACGGAAAGACAAGTCAAGTATGCGTGGTAGGCACAAACAATGTTGGTTGTCATTTTAAGATAATGTTTTTTCGGACCGTTTTTTCTTTTCTGCCTTAAATGACCTTAGCTCTTGATAGACCGTTAAACACCAACAAACAAACAATCAAAAAAATATTTTCACCGTAGCATGAGATGGGAGGGTATGCCTACCTTGACGTTGAATCCACTCTTAACCCTTCAAATGCTGAATTAAAATTTGTCGTCTGCTGTTTATCTTTTATTTTCCATTTTCCTCTGCAAAACCATGTTTTGACAACACTAGATTTCCAATGGACATGATTCTAAAGTGTTGCCAAATCATATTTTTATTGAGAAAGAAGACTAAACATAAATCGACATCAGACGACAATTGACGTTTCCCACATTTTAAGGGTTAAGGATATACTTAATGCCCAATATTAATGGCATTTGCTCCTGGGATCAAGTGATCTTGTGCTGTCAGGGTTCCTGGTAACAGATCAGGATGATTTCCTTCAGTGTTGACAGGTTTTATTGTAATTTTGGTGCTGATTGGTACCTCGCCCCCCCCCCCCCCCCCCCATTCTCATCAATCAATCAATCAATCAATTAATCAAACAATCAATCACCATGACGTAAATGTTTCCAAAATACTAGTTTTAGCTCACTGAGAATGACTTGCATGTGCTGTTATAAGTGCTTAATAAAAAAGATCACAACAATTTCCCACGTTTTAAGAATGAATTTGATATTGCAGAAAGCATCAACTTCGACGTTGGCGAGAGGAAGGCAATAACGGAGGAGGACGTCCAACACTGGAAGCGGCGCCGTATACGGAGCGCCAAGAGCGCGGAGTCCCTGCTGTCCCTCCCCATCACCAGCCGGCTCGGCAGTCCCCTCACTGAAAGTCTCGACCCTGCCAAACTCATGAGCATGCTTTCTGGTATGTGTGTCACATTCTTGTGGTCACCACCTGTAGCCTATTTCACCAACATTGCAAAGTATACTTTTCTAGCAAAGTATACTTTGAGGGAGAAATTTTCAATTTTAGGATAAATTTATTGATTTGTATTATACTGAATTTATTACATTATCACAGCCATTTTGGCTGTGATAATGTAATAAATTCAGTATAATAATTCTGCATACTTTTAATCATGAAATATATGCATTTGTTAGTTCTATATGTAATAATGCATTTCAGGAAAAATAAATGATTACTCCCTCAAAGTGTACTTTGCTAAAAAAGTATACTTTGCAATGTTGGTGAAATAGGCTACAGGGGGCCGTTACACTAAACTTTGTACAAATAAGTAGTTTGTAAGTGCAAAACAAAAATTGACAAGAAAGTTGGCATTAGCAGCCGAATTGTAGGTAGTAAATGGTAGCATTAGTCAGCCACATTGATGTGTCAGGCCATAGTACGGTAAGTTCTTTCTCTGTTAAGCATCCGCATGTGGGTAGGTTTTGAAAGTGGTTCTATAAAAAATCCGCGTGTGGGTAGGTTTTGAAAGTGGCTCTGTGAAAAAACAAACACAATGTGTATGCTAGTTTACACTATTTACTGGTTAAGTAATATGAAAACTGATTGGGGGACTTGTCCAAGTATTAAATCTGTTCATGAATGTCCACTTAATAAGTTTAATAAGAGTATTTTTTCTTATTTTTTCTAAAGTGTGCTGGCTTAACTTTAAATTTAGGCTAAAAACTTCCTCAATCCTGCAAAGGGTTGAGGAAGTTTTTAACATAAATTTACCTTCGTTTTTACAAGGTCTTGTTGTTTTTACCAGATATGTAGGTAGGTTTTGGTCAACTGTGTGGACGCTTAACATAGATATGGTATGGCCTTAGGTAAACTTATAATTATCTTCGTACAAACATTTTTATCGTACAAAGTGGTCCCTTGGTCCCGGCAACCTGTCTACTAACAAGAACAACTTGGTATCGCAAACCTACTTCATTAGCCCGCAGTCGAACATATAGTGAATTGTTCGAAACTAGCATAAATCTCAGTCGCGGGTCGGCTCCCGTGCCCAATGTCAGACGGCGCCCACACAGCGTGGGTCCGACCCCTCTAACCAGCCAAATTGAGTGTATAGCACTAGACAGCACTTCATACGCTGCCTAGTAAAATTGTAGCCGTAGATAACATATCGGATGTAGCTAGTTTTGTAGCTAGTTTCATGCATGCTAAGGGTTAATATAGGAATGAATCGCCTTTTTGTGGAATTTATCGGGGTATAAACTTGGAAAAGTCGCGGGAATACTGGACGAAGGCCGGAAGGCCTCGTCCAGTATTCCCGCGACTTTTCCAAGTTTATATCCCCGATAAAAGGCCATTCATTCCTTATAATTCCAGCATTTGAAATAAATTCATCAAGAAAATGTGTTTATTTTTCCTTTTCTTAAGAATTATTTTAACTGCGCCTCACGGTTACGGAAAGTAGTTCGGCGTGGGAGTTTCCTGGGATATAAATTTTGGACAGAGACTTGCTATGACCAATCAAATGTTAGGGAATTGTATACATATTTTTGTGCTGGAATTATTACCTTTTGCCTTGAAAATCTTGTCAACTTTTGACATCATTTACCGAAAATATCACAGTTTCTGTAAATATTTTTCATGAAAAATCGCACAGGTACAAAATCACATGCCGTGTTGTATATGGCCTTGCTGTTCAAGGGATGAAAAATTCCAATCAATCAACAAATATCCTACAGGCAATGATGTAGGCAGCCCCATCAGTTACGGCCGGTCGATGTCAATCGAGTCGCCACGACCCCTGTTGACCTCCCAGGACTATTCCGTGTCGTTCCCCAGCTTTGTTCTCGATGACTCGGGCGGGCGCGAGATGGCCATCGACGTCAATCCCGATGGTGAGTAATTTCACTTGTCTTGAAATGGACTTTCACAGTGTAATAACACGGTGTAATAAAAATCATAATATACTAATGCAATAAATATGCAAATGGGACTGGTACAGAAAACACGAAAGGTGGTCATGACAGCTTCAACATATTGTGCTGTGCAATAAATAGAATCTAACATTTGTGTTGATTTAATATGAGATTTATTAAACTGGCTGAATGATTTCATAAGAAACTCGTCATAGCCTCATTTCTTATGAAATCAGTAAACGTGTTTAATATATATCATATTATATCATCACTCATGTAAGATCCTCTATCAAAACTACAGACCTCTATAGCGGTGTCCGTCCGCAAGCAGTGTAGATCCAGATGAGCCGGCTCGTGACGAGCCGGCTCATCAGGATCTACACTGTTTGCAAAGGAGGGTGGCAGGGTATGCTTATCTTAGCAATGAATCCACCCTTAGGGACTTGTATTTTAACAGAGGGAAGGGTAGTGGCCTAAGGGTTAGAACACCTGACTATCCGGAGGTTGTGGGTTCAAACCTCGGGTTTGGTATCAAAACTATTTCATAGTACACTGCAGCTCCATTATAACGCGGTGGTCGGGGTCCAAGATTTCAAATCACGATCGAATCCGACCGCGTTATAAAATTTCAGGACATGCACGGGTACTGGTACTGCACGGGTTACTGGTATCTGCATTTCCGATACCAACTATTGCGGGAATTCCATTAGCAACGGACCCATATAAAATCATGTCATTTGAACAGAAGTTAAAGTAATTATTAATAATGCCTATGACATACAAACTTGTATTAATGTATTAGACATATGAGTTATTTATAAAATCATGCTTATTACGTTGTATAGTGCTCGCGATAGACAGACGCTTATTACAATGTATACTACTCGCGATCAACAGGCGCTTAAAAGGATTAATTGATAATAAATATTGCCTATGGTCACGTGTCCTGCCTATTCATGCGGACGATTAGCTGTTGATATGTGCATAATCTCAGGATGTGGGGTCACGTGATCTATTGTTTACGTTGCAACAGTCATATTGATGAATGAAATTTACGATTTAAGCGAGATTGCCGTGGGCTGCAGTGTAAACAATAGACCACGTGATCCCATACCCAGATAATGCTGAAACACCAGTCTATTTATAGAACGCTAAATATTACACCTGGGAGTAAAGAAAAAGAAAGGCGATCGAACACGCAACCATTTATTAGCGACAATTATGTGTTAACACAGCTACATTGACATTACTTGGTGACAAAAAGCGGTACATTTACGTGACTGGAGAAATGGTGCTCATGGGATTTGTGACCAGTGTAGCTTCTGATCAGGCGTTACATTGGTCGGCATGCTCCTTTGATACGACCATTACTTCGCGAATACATGTCAATTGGGATTAAGGTAATTGAATTGATTAATATATATGCCTATTAACATGATTACCTGATTAAAGGTATTACATTTGTTAACATACTAATAATAATCCTTTCATGGACTTTGAACTTCGTTGTTTGAATAAACTTACAGAAATCACGAATCAACTAATTACACGATGACGTCCGACTTTTTTTTTTTTTTTTTTTTTATTTGTCTCGATTTTTTAAAAAAAAATTGGGATCCACGAGAGACCCGCGTTATAATGGAGATCGCGCTATACGCGACCGCGTTATAATGGAGCTGCAGTGCTAGGACGTTAAACCAACTCATTTTCTCTTTCACTTGTATTTTAACAGCGAATCTTACTGAGATTCACGGGATGGATTATGGCCTAGGGGTTAGAAATCACCTGTCTTCCAATCCGGAGGTTGTGGGTTCAAACCTCGCTTTAGGCATCAAAAAAACATTCATAGTATTTCCATCCCACTGGTCTGTCGGATGAGACTTTAAACCGTGGTCCAGTCTCTATATGTATTTTGTGATATCAGCAAAGCATTTGACCGTGTCTGGCATACCGGTCTGCTTATGAAATTAACAGCGGCAGGTGTTACTAATAACGTTCATGACTGGTTCGCCAGCTACCTTAGTAATCGGAAACAAAGGGTTGTGCTGCCAGGAGTCTACTCTAACTGGAACCACATTGGAGCTGGTGTCCCACAAGGTTCTATCCTCGGACCATTGTTATTTCTCCTATACATAAATGATATTGTTATGGACATAAGCTCCAATATACGCCTCTTTGCTGATGACACCAGCTTATACCTTATTGTAGACACTCCCGAAACTGCTACTAGGACCATTAATTCCGATCTTAAAACTATTACCAATTGGTCTAATAAATGGCTTGTAACATTTAACCCTAAGAAGACAGAATCACTACTTATATCACGGAAACGTAACAGATCAGCACATTCCCCAATATTGATGAATAATGTTAATGTTTCAGAAGTTGAGAGCCACAAACACCTAGGTATATACTTTAACAATGAAGGAACATGGCATCAACATATAGTATATATAACAGGGAAAGCATGGCGTAGAATATACATTATGAGAAAACTAAAATACATACTAGATAGAAAATGTCTCGAAATAATTTACCTTTCCTTTATTAGACCTCTGTTAGAATATGCTGATATCGTATGGGATAATTGTACTCAATATGAGAAAGATGGATTGGAAAAAATCCAAATTGAAGCTGCCCGTATAGCTACAGGTGCAACTCGGCTAATTTCAATCGATTCATTATATGCTGAAATCTGCTGGGAAACATTAGAAAATAGACGACATTCACATAAACTGTCGCTTTTTTACAAAATGAAAAACGGCATTTCACCTAATTACCTTGTAGATATCCTTCCACCTCAAACAGACACTACTCGTTACAATTTAAGAAATGCTGACAACCTACAGACCATACGATCCAGAACAACTCTCTTTTATAACTCATTTCTTCCCTCTTCAGTCTGAGACTGGAACTCTATGTCAGAAAACACACGGAATGCTCCTTCACTTAGTTGTTTTAAAACCAAAATTAAAAAAATCACAGACAAGGTTCCAAGTTATTATTACAGTGGTCAACGGCATATGCAAGTAATACATACACGACTCCGGACAAAATGCAGTGCTCTTAACTATGACCTTCATTGCAAAAATATTGTTGAATCACCAAATTGTATCTGTGGTCAAGTTGAAGATGCCACTCACTACTTTTTCTCCTGTCCAAGATATGCACTACATAGAAACCAACTAATAGATGATATACAAGCTTATTGTCAACCGACCCTCCATACTATACTCTATGGTAATGTACAACTGGACGATCCTACTAACGAAACAATATTTACAGCTGTAAGAATGTACATAGAGAATACAAGTCGCTTTTAAATGGTACGGTGGAACCTCTGTCAGCCGGACACCTTGTAAATGACTGTGTGGTTAATTCTGGTGGGTTTTATTTTTATTTTTATCTATCTCTCATGGTACAGTCTGTTCGTGATTGCAAGGCATGAAAGATGTGTAGGAGTGATCATATGACTGATTTACAGTGGAACTTCCCTATGCCGGACGCCCTGGGGACATCCCAGGGTGTCCGGTTTGGAGGGGTTCCAATGTGTCTGCTTTTGTACATCATCACGACAACCAAGACTTAATGTGGGCATGGGTGGCTTGGTGTGCGAACATATTTTGTTTTCTCTAACTGCCGCAGTGGAATTTTTTGTTTTCTCTCTATTTTTGTTTTATAATAACGAACTAAGATAGCTGTCTTTCCTTTTTTTGTTAAAATTGTTTAATGCATGTATATTTACATATTGTCATCTATAATACATCTACCGGGTATCGCAGGAAGCGGGAGCTATGAGCATAAAGCAAGAATAAAATCTCAATTTTATGCTAATGGCAGTGCTGGTTATGTTTGTTATGTCCTGGTTCTTGCAGCCTGTGATACCAAGTTACACGTCAGGGAGAGGATTTATATAAGCTTGCTTTCAATCCAATCCCATTTGTATAATTCTGTATTTACTATGATTGATGCATTACTTGTAAATAATATACAAATAAAATATGTTTAAACTATATGAATTTAGCTGTTGCTGGTACGTTAAACCCATTCACTTGCACTTTTTTTACTGATATTCAGACCTGGGACTAAGGTATCCAGTGTAGCCTTGCACCAACCAGTGTAGATCCTAGTCCGTGTGCAGATATACACAATCAAAGCACAGGTGGAAGACTCGGACCTATGACACCAAAAATATGCCTATTAAAAAAAATCCCATTACCCCACCCACTTGGTCTCGTACATTACCATCTTCTATTTATAGAAGGTGGGTATGAATATGGCAATTATAGAAAGAGCCCTCTATTTTCCGATTCGCACAAACACAATAAACATCGATTAAATGTATGAAATAATGTCTCTGGCAATCGATAAAGGTATTAGGTGTGTGAATATACTCATATACTCATGCTTCGCGTACTATCAGATTATGTCTTCCGCAATCCCGAAATAGGTTGAATGACGTCATACAGTTTAGATTTAGCCAATCAGAGATGTTCTTTACATAGACGCTTCCGGTTGTATTATGGAAGATGGTGCATTGACCCAGTTCCAGATAATGAACAAAATTAGACAAAAAAGTGTTTTTTAGATCGGTGAACGATCACAATTGGACGAACTTTGTATGTTTGGAGTTGCTAATGTATATGGTCATGGTGCACCACTTTAGTTTGAGCTGGCGATCAGTTATTGGTCAAATATGACCGATAATCCACGCCGGACGGCCTCCGATTCTGTGTGAGATTCTTTCGTACACACAACTTTCGCTTTGGTTGGGGTAATCAAAACGCGAATAACTCAATAAATACTTGAAAAAGCGATTTGAAGTGAGTATATTCACACACCTAATACCTTTATCGATTGCCATAGACATTATTTCATACATTTAATCGATGTTTATTGTGTTTGTGTGAATCGGAAAATAGAGGGCTCTTTCTATAATTGCCATATTCATACCCACCTTTTATAAATAGAAGATGGTAATGTACGAGACCAAGTGGGTGGGGTAATGGGATTTTTTTAATAGGCATTATTTTGGTGTCATAGGTCCGAGTCTTCCACCTGTGAATCAAAGTAGGCTCTAGTCTGGTTGTTGATGGCAGCCTTGCAATTTGTACCATTCATGACCGTCAGGCTATTTCAGCGACAGACAATCCCATAGTCCCTGATCAGACTGCGCCGATGACGGTGAAACTAATTTAGTGACTGGTTAGCGAACAGCATAGCCCAGATCAGACGGCGCAGAAGTGGGTGGCAGGTGGGAGAATGTGATATGTAATTTAACGATCGGCGTTCATCCTTACCAGAATTCCGACTGGAGACCTGGTTTGGCATTTTGTATGTGACAGTTGAATTTGGGGCCAAATGACTTTGGTGTGGTATGGACCTGGCACCAGATCAGGTTTTTCTAATCTCAGGGCTGTATATATTTTTTCTCGATGTAAATATTCCGTTCTCATTTTGGGATTTTCCCCCCAATGCAGCAGGTTAAAACGGGATCGAACCCGTTTGCCCGGCCTTACATGACCTTAGCTGTTGATAGGCCGTTAAACACCAATAAACAAACAAACAAACAAACAGATTGCGCAGATGCGCAGTCTGATCTGGGGCTTTGCTGGTTGGAAACATTGTAAGCTCAATTGTTTTTTTAAGTAATCAAACCACCAGATCCAATTTAAATAATCTTTTATTGGGCCATTTAATGGGGCGTTACTATGATGTAGTAAGAGATTTACCAGTTTAAATAATATTTTATTTCAGACATTCAGCTAGACTTCAGCAGTGAAGCCAACACCAGCGCCAACAGTGACAAAGATAAAGGCGACAGTCCCGACAATAGTGCTCGCAGAAAACAATCATTTATACGTAACGAGTCTAAGCGACGCGTAATCTGTCATCGTAGGACGCCTAGTGCTCCAATGTCTAGTGGACCAACTACGCCGCATTCTAAACAGACCGACAGTCCACACGCGTGTAGCAGTTCGGTAAAGGACGTTGATGACGTTTTACAAAGACAACAAGTGTCGATATTGGAGAAATCAAAGGCAATGTCGCAGCCAGTGTTACAAGGGGCACTCAGCTCCAAACCTCCGCGAGTCGAAAGGAAATCGAGTGGTCGGCAACATTCGGAATCGGAGAGATTTTATTTAGACAATACCGATTCTCTGGCCGTGGGTAGACGTTACAGCGAAGATAACGGATCTGAGAAGAGAAAAGGTTCAAAGACTCCACCAAAAGAGCGAAAGAAGTTAAAAGAGGCACAGGATAAAGCTTCGCTATCAGTGTCAATGGGTGCATTGTTGGATAATAGAATGTCGCCGAAAAATAGGTCGCGTCATGGTAGCGAGAAGGAAAATATTCCAAGTGCGAGTAGTAACCTGATAACTGATTTACCAGAAAGTCCCGGTAGTAGACGAAAACTCTGGACATGTGGGTCAACATCAACAGATGGAAATTCCTTCGAGCAATCAGTCAGATATTACTACAATCGAAACCATGATTATGAAGAAATTGATGATGATATGGTAAGCATTGAATCTCATACTAGTGAGCTTAGTGACTCTAAGTTGTCTAAATCATCTGAAAGTCCGGGGGAGAAGCGTGATTCAATGGCTAAACGTTACAGAGTGGAGAGTATAGGTAATATTCAAGACTTTCGGGAATCTCAGAATGTGACTTCTGATATGAAAATGTCAGATATGTTGAGCCAGGAAGATACTAGTAGAGGCGAACAGCAAATGTTGGATAATCAGAAAGTGCTAGAAACGGATTTTCCTTCAAAGGATAGTCGGGAGTCGGTGCTATACGATTCAGCTATTAGTGCTAATGAACAAAGGGCTGGACCCTTAAATTTAACAACTGAAGGAGATAATGCTTATTACAGACCTCATGAGGAAATATTAACGGAGATTACAAACTTGGAGCATGGACTTGAATCGATTAATAATCAATATGCGCACAAGAAACAGCTACCAAAGTGTGTAAGCATTCCTTCTGATATTCAGAAATCCCTGGAGAACATGACGAACGGCAGTGATTTAATGTCCTCGATTACAATTAGTGAACTTTCTCAGTCACAGGATAATCTCTCCAGTGGTGAATTTGACAATTTGGATCATAGACGGAGAAGTACGTCGCTCGACGGTCTGAATGATGAATCTCCTCTAAGCCGGACTTTACGCGAGATAAACGCACAAATAGATCATGCATTTAAGCATGAGAAGCATAAAGCTGAAACACTGCGAAATATGCCATCTCCCGACACACCAACAGGCTACAGTGGTGACTTTTCTTCAGAATTAATATCCTACGATAAAGAACTTGTAGAAACTCCTAAAGGTCATAGATCGTTCGGAAGTGTCAGGGACCCTGAGATGATGGCTCCTAGTGACAACGGTAAACACCAAGCCACAAAGTCATTCTCATTCGATTTGGGATCAATGGAGAAGCAAAAAGCAACAGACGGTTCACAGTCTGACAATGAGAATAAGTTTGTTGATAGACCGGCTGCAGAAATTCATGTTGTCGAAGCACCGAGGGTTATAAGGGCTCCGTTGAGGTCGAATAGGCCCACAGAGCAGAGACATAAAGAAACGTCCACCGCTGTGGTGACCTTGACAACCCCAACACGACCTTCACCCCCAGGGTCACTGGACATTGTATCGCCTTCCTGGCCTGCCAAACACAAGTCGGCCTTCACACCAAAATTCCCGGCGTCAGTCACAGATATACAAGTTAGTCCTTCTTCTGTGACAACAGATCACTTGGACACTCAGACAACTACTGGACAAAATCCTGTTGGCCATCAAGGATCATTAGACACTCAGTCGAGTCATGTACCTGTTCAGAGTCAAGTAACATCCCGACTTAGTGAGGAAGATTTTCAGCGTGCTTTACTGACGGAAGATCCAGATGCACTGCGACAATTTGAGCAGAGTATGATGCACAGTCCCTTACGTAGTCGGAATAAAGGCCCTCTATATGGCGGAGATAGATCGGAAACAACATCACTTGCCAGCCCTTCAAGTCCAGGACTTGGGCAAAGACCACGGTCAAACAGGTCAAGCCTGGCCAGCCCTGATGTCAGTCCGAGAACAAATCGTCTTCCAAGACCAACGTTCAACCAGAGCCCACAGTCGGAGGTTCGGAATATTCCACAGAGTCCCCTTCTTGGCAGTCGCAATGACAGTCCCCAATTAATTAAAAGGTTGGACAGTCCTCAATTTGGTAAAAAGGAAAGTCCTCAATTCGCTAAAAAGCAGGAAAGTCCCCGATTAGGCGGTGCGAGAGAAAGTCCCCAGTTTGGTAAAAAGCAGGAAAGTCCTCGATTAGGAACTGCAAGGGACAGTCCACTATTTGGTAAAACAAAAGAAAGCCCTCAGTTTGACAGGAAGAAGGAAAGCCCTCAAGTAGGTAGAAGGGAAAGTCCTCAGTTAAACCGAATGAATGGAAGTCCTCAGATTTACAAACGGAATGACGTCCAGCACAGTCCTCAGTTAGAGAAAGCCAGAAAGAGCTCGAGTTTGGTCCAGAGTCCATTGTCTCCACAACACATGCAGCCGAGATGGGAGGATTTGGCTGGCTTGAACGACAGCTTCAATGAAATAGACTTGGCTGTGTATAACGAGAATTGGAAACGGCAGCTGGCTCCCACAGGCGACGCTGTCCGGCTCTCCCAGAATGCTTCACTGTCTACCGAACAACTGGCCAATCAGAATGAAGCACTTCCTGAAGTGAGTACTGATACAGATACTGTGGTTGTGGAACGATCGTCTATCACACGAATAGCCTCTCCAGAAAAACGTCCTAAAAATTTAAACCTTGCTGGTGTGAGAAAACCTGAAATTGAAACTTATGATAATGTTCCTGAATTAAATAATTACCCTCAGCAAACTGGCGCTGTTAACCGTACCATTACAACGGAGCGCCCCTCAATGAAGCGCAGTCACACAGTACCAGGGCCATCCAATATTCCCCAGTCGCCAATATTTCGAAGTGGCAAACACATGGGGGCATATCTGGAACATTCCAGCAGTTTTGAGTTTTCGTATGAATCCGAATCTGACATCACATCAACCACAACTGTAGATTCGCCACTTAAGAAATCCAACACAACTCCTGCATTGACCAGACAGACATCATTTGACTCTTCATATACAGCCAGAAGTGTTAGAATAACTAGTTTGGGATCGTCTGTGGAAGACGTTGAAAACCTGTTAAGCCCAGATTCAAATGCATTACATTCAGTTCATGAACAAGCAAGTTCTATGCTTTCTCAAATGAATGACAATAGACAAGTATCTGGTCAAAACACTGGGTCGTTTGTCTCTGTGAAATCAAGTGCAATAAACCAATCAGAATTCAGCTCATTTGGAGGTGTTCAAAAGTCTTTGTCAACAAACCAATCAGCATTTAGCTTGGCTTCTCACCAGACAACTGGCAACCAATCATCTGTGTTTATTAAATCTGACAGTAGCCAATCAGCTAATCAACATTTTCCAGACATTACACATCAAAACAACAACAAATCGTCTGTCTTGATAGAGCAAGATAGTGAACAGTTAGCTAGTCGTGCTTTTCCTAATGTCAACCAATCAAATGTTTCTCATCAAAACATTGTCCAATCAACTTCAGAAAATATCACGAATCTGCCACGAATGCTGGAGGAAATTGATCCAAATGAAAGCTGTCTCGGAATTACATCTCACCAAAATTTGTCAAACGAAATGAAAGAAATGATGCAAGAACAAATGAAACAAAATTCAGGAATCATGTCGCCGTTGGATGAAATAATTTCTCCGTTATCTGAGTTTGCCTCTCGTCCTTCTACAATGTGGTTTTACGATCCGCTGGCCGGGTTTGACATGGAGTCATCTGTAGAAATACCAGCAGATGTTCGTTCTATAGATTTACCAGAGGAGGAACAACAAGAGCTGTCAGAAGGACCGGTATTGATCGCGACCCCGACTGTCCTACGTAGACTAAGTCAGATAGAACCTCCAGCATATGTTCATCAGCCCATCGATAACACAGAGGAGGAGTTCCAAAATGCTGTGAACGATGATTTGGAGAGAAACTTGTCCGGTTTAACTGAATATTTACCTCACCATGTCGGTGTCTGCGAACCTCCTGAACAGTTTAGAGACCCAAGTGATTTAAAACCATCCAGTTCTTGTCAGCAATTTACACAAATTGAAAGTGCAAACAATCTAACTGATAATGAATCTGTAGATCATGCCCCAGGCCTGCAACACTTAACCCTTATTCCACCTGTGTCTATAAATATGACACCAGACCCGGTCTGTCGAGAATCTACGTCGTCGTCTTCTTCATCATATGATACAACCAGTTCTGTGTACTCACATCGTGACTGGGACCCGAAACACTACACTACTAAGCTTCGTGACAGAGTGAATAACCTGAATATACAGGGAGATTTAGCTGCCCCTCCACTGGAAATGATCGAACTCTGTAAGTCAGTGATAGTGAAGCCTAAAACAAGAAACATTAAAAAGGAATTTTTAATACCAGCACCAGTCTATGAAACTAATGATAGTGATGTTGAACCAGTCAGTTTGGAACCAGTTAATTGGGAATATTCCAAAATTTCTGATGTATTAAATAAAGCCACTGCCAATGTGAAAAGAGAAACGGAAATAGTTAAAGACAAGAATGTTAGTTCTGAAAGAGGTGAAGAAAAAATTGATCTGGGACATAGACCTTGTTTAAGGAAAACAAAAGTGAATGATAATACAAATGTAAAACGCCAGACTCGTGATAATTTCGACGATTTTGGAGAATTATCTGGAGCTGAGGACGACGTGTTTGTAGATCCAAGTGAAGTAACCCCGACAACAAATTTCTTTGCAGCGGGGTCAAAATATTTCAAAAGGCGAGACTTTTTCAGTCAAGGTCATTTTGAGTTTCCAAATCCAGTGCTACCGTCAAGAACACCTGATGTTTCATTTGTTTCTCAGCCTGAAGTTCACCAGACAAGGTGTTCGTTAGACGAATCTATGATGCAAATGGCATCAAATCGACATGATGACCTAGGTCTTGAGGAAAATAGTTTGTTGCTATGTCTACATGATGATTTGGTTGGCATGGATATAGGCCATGGTGACTCAGAAGATATTCGGTTCAGTAAGGCGCATCGATCCAGCAAGTTGATGAGCCTGTGTGAAGTGTTTGAGAAAGGTTCCGGACAAAGTCTTAACGAAGAAGAGGAGGAAGATACTCGCGAGAAAACGATAACACCACAGGATAAAAACCTTGTATCTTCTATCAAACAAATGCATGAATCCCATGAATTTGACAAGGATGAAGTAGATGTTTTTGGTAAGCCAGTAAGAGTTAGGAAAGTCTCGCTACATGAGAAAAAAGATGAGGAAGCAAGAAATGTTGAAAAGTCTAAATGTTTAAGTCCAACGTATATGAAAGGTGGGAACTTTTCGTTTGAGAGTGCTAATACAAGTAAAGGTGACGCACCCTGTAAGTCAGAAGTCAAAGAACCTATGACTCAAGCAAAGCCCCCTAAGTACAGAAGTAATTCGAAAACTAGGACAACCAGTGAATCATCATTAAGTGAAAACGAGTGTGTGAAAGGTTCACCACAAGTCTCCAGAACAGACAATGCTTGTAAGTCAAAGTATGAAGGATCACCAAAGGGCCAAAGACATTCATTAGTGTTATCTGATGATGGGTCCCCTAAGATGTCTCGTCAAGGGGGCTCTCCAAAGGGTCCAAGATATGGTAAACCCCCCGGAGAAGGTTTACCACAAGTAAAGTTAAAAACTGAGGGACCACCAGTTGCCCCTCGTCATAGCGGTTCACCAAAAATAACAAAATTAACCGAACCAACAAAAATGCCAAAACGTTCCGATTCGCCAAAAGGATTTATTTCCCCTCATGGATCCCCGTCAAGTTTACATAACAGTCGAGGTTCAACGAGTAGTGATTCTTCTCCGAAACTCGGACAACAGGATAACGTGGAAAAACAGTCGTTGCGGTCACTCCGTAACCGACATGGTGTGTCAACTGAAGAACGATACGGAATTAATGTAGAAACCGAAACTTCACAAAGCAAAGTTCAGTTGGGTAAAACAAGTGAACGAAAAGATAGTACAAAGGAGAAAAAACGGCGAGGCAGTATTAAGGAATTGTTAAATATGTTTGAAGATAAAATGGGGGAACAAGCCCCTGTTGAACAGACAAAGACGTCTCCACCCCAACAAAAACTGCGATCACGAGTACGAAGTGTGTCTCCTAGCAATGCGACCAACAGGTCGCCACACCTACCTGCTAACGTGAATATACGTCATAGCTGTGAACTTCCAAAACGGGGCGAATTGTCACATTCGGAGGGCATCTTTAAAGTACCGGAGGGAAATTTCCGATCCCAACAATTAAGAATTGGACCAAAACCATTCTATGGTGCTAAGCCATGACAGTGATTTCCATAGTGTTCTAGATGCTAAAAGCATTTCATTTTATTCTTAGGATTCGGGAAACAAACATTGTCTTCTTCTGGTTTTTTTTTCGTATTTGTCTTATTTCTTAGGAATTTTTTTTTAGCAGCACATAAGAATCATCTCCATTAGAGATTATTCTTATGTGCTGTAAAAACCTGTTTTGCTGGCAAGCCTTGTAAGTTGGAAAAAAATGAAGGCAACACAATTTTTATCCAGCATTGTAATCATGAATGGGTCATTTGTTTCTTATTTTCAATATTCCTCAGCAAGAACATGTTTGAACAGCACATGGGAATCATCTCCAAATGGAGATGTTTCTCATGTGCTGACAAAGCATGTTTTTGTTAAGAGATAGGACATAATTTATTCTGAATTAAACTTAGCAGACTTCAATATATATTTCCCGCCTTTTTAGAGTTTAATCTGTGGCTTATTTGAATGTAATTATTGTAATGGAAAAGTGTGTCGTGCCAAAGCATAATCAAGGCTGCCATCTGTCATCTATGACCATCATAGATCCTGATCTGTTGAACAATATTTCAGTTAAATTAAGAATTTATCAAAGCCGTTTATTGACTATTGTTCTTGACATGTACATGTAATTGAATCTCAGAGCGATTGGTCGAGGCTACATTCAAGTTCAACTAATGCTGGATTTTTAGTTCAAATTGTGATTTTGTGTTCATGTCATATCATTCAGCAATAAGCAATCTCCAGTCATAGCTTCGCAAACATATTGGGTTCCGATAAGAATGTTCGGTTGTGCAGGCTGGTGTAGGTTTTGTGGTTGCACACGTCATAGAGCCCACTTTCGTCAGTTGGTTAGCCATTTCAATTTATATCATAAAGTTGATAAATTATATATCAAAATTGCAATCGCCAATCATCAATATTTGTGTACATTTTGATTGTTACGACGGTTACCGATGAATGGTTTGAAATGAGCCAGGAGCTGACAAAATGTATACAGTGAAACCTCTCTAAACCGGCTTAGAGAGGTTTCGCTGAAAATCAGGCGTTTTATCATTCTGGGCCATAGGTGTGTGCCATGTGATCACGAACAGGCAGTATCACCTGGGATAAATGACCAAGAAACTCATCAAAGGGAAGATCACAGATGTTTCCTTGGTGTCCAGTTTAGAGAGGTTTCACTGTATTTACATTGTCCTATAGTGTGGAGAAAAGGGACGAGAAAATGTTCACAATAAACAGACAATCTTACATTAGTGATGATTTAGCCCCTCGACCGCTACTCACAACAATTGTCGTCTGCTGTTGCTTTTATATCTTGCCTTATTTCTCAATAAAAACATGGTTTGACAGCACTTCAGAATCATTTCCAATGGAAATGATTCTGAAGTGCTGTCAAAGCATGTTGTAAATTATTCTAAAGTGCTGTACGCATGTTTTTGATGCTAAACATGGAAAATAGAAAATAAACAGCAGGCGAAAAAAGAATTAAGATAGCGGTCTAAGTTCATATGGTATGACTACTAGTATGCCGAGTTTCTTGTGAATTCAATCTACAAATTGAATAAAATATCATATTAAATCAACACAAAAGTGAAATTTTATTTATTACATAAGCAAGTACTGATCACCTGTAGCCTATTTCACCAACATTGCAAAGTATACTTATCTAATCTACTTATCTTATCAAAGTATACTTTGAGGGAGAAATTTTCAATTTAAAGATAAATTTATTAATTTTTATTATGCTGAATTTATTACATTATCACAGCCATTTTGGCTGTGATAACGTAATAAATTCAGTATAATAATTCTGCATACTTTTGATCATCAAATATATGCAGTCGTTAGTTCTATATGAAATAATGCATTTCGGGAAAAATAAATGATTACCGGATCTACCTCAAAGTTTTCTTTGCTAGATAAGTATGCTTTGCAATTTTGATGAAATCGGCTACTGATCTGCTTTAGTACTGTAGCGGTTTCAATGACGTACAAGTATTAGCTTTCTAGGACTAGGAGTCCAGATAACCTCAGTGTAATAACACAGTGTAATATAAATTGTTATACACTAGTGTAATACATATGCAAATTTGCTTTTTACAGAAAACGTGTTTGGTGGCCAGTACAGCTTCATATTATGATCATGTGCTTATGCACTAAATAGAATCTAACATTTGTGATGATTTAATATGGTCTTCATTAAACTCGTTGACTAATTTCATAAGAAACTCGGCATAGCCTCGTTTCTTATAAAATCAGTAGTCTCGTTTAATAAATATCATATTAAATCGTCTCTCGTGTAGGATCCTCGATTTACATCATCATGTGGACATCATTTCTGATGAAAGCAGTTTTCATACGCTAGCATCAACGCGTCGACTACTGGATGGTATTTTGCTTCTCGGTTATAAGTTCGCTTGTACTCTATATGTTTAACCCTTACACCGCTATCTTAATTTTTGTCGTCTGCTGTTTATTTTCTATTTTCCATTTTTATCATCCAAAACATGCTTTGACAGCAGTTGAGAATAATTTACATGCTTTGACAGCACTTCAGAATCATTTCCATTGGAAATGATTCTGAAGTGCTGTCAAACCATGTTTTTATTGAGAAATAAGGCAAGATATAAAAGCAACAGCAGACAACAATTATTGTGTGTAGCGGTCTAAGGGTTAATATTTAATTTATTCAACTATCATTTTAAATACAGGATTTCTTTCCTTCGATATTTGTAAATCTCATAAAGAAGCTTGTGCTATGCACTTGTTTCTTTATGAGATTTACATACATCTCGAGGAAATAATCAGCGTTTGTAAATCAGATAATGTGTATGTACTTGTTTCTTTATCGTTTTTACAAATATCTTGTGAGAAATAAATCCCATATTTATATACTATGATAGTTAAATAAACTGTATATCTTGACTGTCTTTCATATCATCAACATTCAGTATTTCCATTTATGTACAATTCTGTTTTGGGGAAATTACCGGAAATTTGGGGAAATACAATGGAACCTCTCTAAACCGGACACCAAGAAACACCTGTGATCTTATTTTTGACGAGTTTCTTGGTCATTTATCTCCGGTGATAATATCTGTTTGTGATCGCATAGCACACAACTATGGCCCATAATGATCAAATGTCTGATTTACAGTGAAACCTCTCTAACCGGACACCCTGGGGACCTCCCAGGGTGTCCGGTTTAGAGAGGTTTCACTGTACTCTCGCTCGCTACGAATAAACTGATTCGGCTGATCTGGGGCTACACTGGACCAATGCTGGCTTATCTGGTGCTATGCTGGTCTCTAACTTCGTAAGATCTCAGCCAGTGACGCTTTTAGAAAATATAAATTGTTGTGTTATTGTACAAAATCTTCATGTTTTATAGGAGGACAGCCTCATCCATTCGCCAATTCCTTGTGTTTTCTCCGAGAGAAATTTTTACACTGCATGCCGTAATTTGTTTATAAATATGCCATTTTACTTTGTTCACAATTTTACCAAAACTGATCTTGTACAACTTGTGTACGTTTATTACTGATAATTGTAGCTTGCATGTAAATTATAAATAGTATAAGTTATTGTAACTCCTGTTGCATGTTGTATGTCGAGATATATTTGTTGTTTTTGATGGTATATATATATATATTTGTTGCTGTGACTGGAGAAATGGGGCTTATGGGATTTGTGACCAGTGAAGATCCTGATCAAAAAGCTCACTCCTGTAGCCCGATATTTGTTGTCAGAAGCATGACAGGTGTTTTATCGATGAAATGGCGAACAATGCAGATCCTGATCAGACTGTGCGGATGCACAGGCTGATCCGGATCGGCACTGGTCGCAAAACCCATAAGCCCAATTTTCTCCAGTCACAGGCATATTTAACGGTGGGAATTGGCTTGAAGACCTTCCATACCGATTTGTTATTTGGCCTGGTGTATATGTTTATAAAACTTTCTGAGCACGTTCTCTCAAATCCGTACTCGAAATCAGGCATTTTGATTGGCTTAGAATGCATCAAAATTACTTTCATAGTATCTCCATCTCACTGGTCTTTCAAATGAGACTTTAGGGGAAGGGGCCAAGTGGTCTTGGTGTAGTAAGGACCTTTACCAGGTCAGGTTATTCTGATTTTAGGGCTGAATATGTTGTTTTTTTTTCGATGTAAAATATTCCGTTGCTTTTGGGATTTTCCCCCCAATGCAGCTGGTTGAATACGGGATCGAACCAATTGGCCTGGCCTTAAATGACCTGAGCTGTTGATAGGCCGTTAAACACCAACAAACAAAACAATCTGTCTGATGATACTTTAAACTGTGGTCCCGTCTCTATATGACCTTAGCTGTTGCTGGGATGTTAAACCCATTACCTTTCTGGAAATCGATGACCTGCCTTTTTATAACTTTATCTGTTGCGAGGACGTTAAACACTTCCACATCTTATTAGCCGAGACTGTGTTTAAAGGACCTTGTTGTTGAATAGATGTAAAACCCCAATCAATCAATCCATCAATCAATCAATCAATCAACCTATGCAAATCAACCTTCTTGATTTGGAGCATGATAATGGGATACGTGCTTGTGAAGTTTTATAAGTACAGGCTCTCGTGTATGTGATATAAAGCGCGATATAGTCGGCACATTTGCGTACGTCCGTACGTGCGTCCGGGTTCAAAAAACATTTGTTTTTGGTTAAATATTTTGGATATACTATCAAAGTCTCAATGGGCGCGACATGCAGGCCGTGGACATCTAGTGTTGATAATTGGTGAATGTTTTTATGCAAATTACAAGTACAAGTAAGTTGGAAAATGGCGAGAAGCAGCATTAGTTGTTCTGAAATGTATGCCAACTTTCTACGTCAGTAATTTTCTACAACATTGTGTCACTTCGAAATCAATTTCAGCAAAATAATTCTTACCGGTATCACAAAAACTGTCTACACTCGTTACCTCAAACTCTCGAGTCAAACTACTGACAAATGAGGCCTAAATTAAAATATTGTTTGTTTGATCTTTACCTACCAACATTTCAGGCTTGGGTAGGTAGGTAGGTAGGTAAATTATTTTATTTTATTTGAGATTAAAAAATATTGTTGTGTTTTTTTTGCACACTCGTACATAACACCTGTGTTCGGTCATACAACTTGTTTCCTGTTGACGACCATATTTTTTTATTCATGCTGATATTAAATGCCATTATGCTTTCATATACAAACAGCTTCGATTTATCTATTAATACTTCTCCCAAAACAGCCTTCCACATCAATGTATTTGACAATTTCCTAATTTTATTTGAAACAAGTGAGCATGTCCCATGCTCCTCCGCCAGGACTACAGAAATACACAAAATGATGCTGTTGAAATCGGAAAGCCCCTCTTCGCCGGCCAACGCAAAGGGAAAAAAATATGTTATTTTGAAATTGGAATAAAAACTTTGGAGTCGGCGGGAAAATACTGAGGCGGGCGGTAAAGATCAAACAAACAATATTTTAATTTAGGCCCCAGTCAAATTCTTGGTCTCAAGTACATGTTTTCTTAATAATCACTAACGTTAACTTAAATTTTCGCTTACTCTTAAGTATTTTCCTCAGTCCCCTGGACTTTGAGTAAACGAGTGTAGACTGTATGTGGCTGTGACTGGAGATTGAGGCTAATGGGTTTTGAGACCAGTGTAGATCCAGATCAGCCTGTGCATCCGCACAGTCTGATCAGGGTCTACACTGTTCGCCACACCATCAATGAAACACTTGTTTTGAAGCTGACAAGCAAATCAGGTCATTATCATGCTACGGGAGTATCTATTTGATCAGTAGCTACACTGGCCATAAAGCCTATAAGCCCCATTTCTCCAGTCACAGACACATTAACCCTTACAATACTGAATTAAATTGTGTTGTCTGCTGTTTATTTTCTATTTTCCATTTTTATCATCAAAAACATGATTTGACATCACTTTAGAATCATTTCCATTGGAAATGACTCTAAAGTGCTGTCAAACCATGTTTTTATTGAGAAAGAAAACAAAATATAAAACAACAGCAGACGACCTTTTATTTTTCCCGCTAGAATGTAATGTATTTGATATGTTAGTGATATAAAACTGTCAAAGCTGTATCAATAAATTATTAATAAAGAACATACACGTGCAGAAATTTGTTATTTTACCTTGTCAAGGTGTTTATCTGACATTTGCATGTATATCTTGTAAATTTGAAAGCTTCATTTCGTTATGTTGAATGTTGAACAACAAGAGAAAAGATGGCTCCCATGGGAAAATTATTTCCCTGTTATATTATTTTTGACAATTTACTAGTTCTACATCAAAGAATATTTGTTTAAAGGTATAAAATATACAGTTTGACCTACATGCAACAGGTTTGGATATGCACTTCGGTTGCTCACATTTTTTGAATGGGTCAAATTGTAGCCGTAGATAACATATCGGATGCGAAGTATTGTAGCTAGTTTCCCGCATGCTAAGGGTTAATATAGGAATGAATGGCCTTTTTTAATGGCCACTTTCGCAATTGGCGATAAAAATAAACAATTTGTAATTTTTTATCGCCAATTGTTTATTTTTATCCTATTGGTTATTATAGGAATGAATGGCCTTTTTGTGGAATTTATCGGGGATATAAACTTGGAAAAGTCTCGGGAATACTGGACGAGGCCGGACTTGGAAAAGTCGCGGGAATACTGGACGAAGGCCGGAGGGCCTCGTCCAGTATTCCCGAGACTTTTCCAAGTTTATATCCCTGATAAATTCCACAAAAAGGCCATTCATTCCTTATAATTCCAGCATTTGAAATAAATTCATCAAGAAAATGTGTTTTCCGTTTTCTTAAGATTTATTTTAACTGCGCCTCACGGTTACGGAAAGTAGTTTGGCGTGGGAGTTTCCTGGGATATAAATTTTGGACAGAGACTTGCTACGGGCCAATCAAATGTTAGGGAATTATGTAAATATTTTTGTGCTGGAATTATGATCAAATATCACATACACTGGATTATATGCATTCAAGTTTTGATTCGTTTTTAATACAATTGTACATGGTATTGTAAAACATGGTATAAATGGTTGTTTTGAATGCATGTATATGGGGCAGTATCAGAGGAAATATCTTTCTAACATATTTGACTTTTATTAAAGTAGTAAGATTAGTACTAAGCATATTACTTTCAGGGAATGGGACTAATTGACTGGTGTGGTGAGGAGGTCAGGTTATTCTAATTTCAGGGCCAAATTTTTATGTAAATATTCAGTTCTGATTTTGGGATTTTGGGACAACAGGTGAAATATGGGATTCGAAACCGTTAACCCGGCCTAAAATGACCTTTGCTGTTAACAAACCATTAAACGACATTAAATAAATAAATAAAATATTTGAAAATGTTCTTTCTTTCACTTAAATTTCTGTGGTAATTTTTGATAACACTTGAATAAGAAAAGCTGAAAGCATGTTTTCTCTGACACTGCCTTGTGTATGAATATACTCACTGTGTTAACTATGGTAGTTTTACTCGTAGTTAAATATATATTATCATATTCCATTTAAAGAAAGTACAATTTCTAGTCAGCATTTGCAAAATTGTTCAAGATCTGCATACATGGTGCATTTTGTTTTTTTCTTACATGGGTATCATCCGTCATCAATCATGTGAGACGAGTCATGCGATTTTGTACCGAAGAAGAGATTTTTCAAGTTGAGGAACTGTTCATAGCAAATGCGGAATAGAACTTTCGACGTTATTATAGGAATGAATGGCGTTTTTGTGGAATTTATCGGGGATATAAACTTGGAAAAGTCGCGGGAATACTGGACGAGGCCTTCCGGCCTTCGTCCAGTATTCCCGCGACTTTTCCAAGTTTATACCCCGATAAATTCCACAAAAAGGCCATTCATTCCTTACAATTCCAGCATTTGAAATAAATTCATCAAGAAAATGTGTTTATTTTCCGTTTTCTTAAGAATTATTTTAACTGCGCCTCACGGTTACGGAAAGTAGTTTGGCGTGGGAGTTTACTGGGATATACATTTTGGACAGAGACTTGCTACTGGCCAATCAAATGTTAGGGAATTGTGTAAATATTTTTGTGCTGGAATTATTTCACTTTCAATGTTATTTAGGGAAAATATCGTAAACTTTGAATACATCAAACGTTAAGAAATGATCTTAGCAAATGAGAAGTTTGTCCACTTGCAACTTTATTACAGGAAATATCTAAGTTTCTGGTACAAAATCACATGGCTCGCCATGGTACATTATGAGCATATTTATTGTCTTGAAAGCCAGTTTGTAAATGGTTTAAAATATTACTTTTAATGTTAAGAAATAAATTGTGAATTCTGAATACACTAGTATACATGTGCTGTAAATAAATGTATTGTAATTATTTGTACGTCCTCTGAAAGGTTTGGGTTACATAATTGCTTCCCTGTCTATCTGTTTGCCTGTCTGGCTGTCTGTCTGACATTAAAGTTTTTCGGTTAACTACTATCTCTATTACCGTAACTGGTTTGGCCCTCATATACGTCTTTGGAATTTTGTATGTGACAGTTGAATCTGGGTATACCCCTAAAATGGGTATCACAATTATTCGTATTCCTATTTTAGGGGAAGGGGCCAAGTGAATTTGGTGTGGTATGGACCTGGCGCCAGGTCAGGTTATTCTAATTTCACGGCTGAATATATTTGTTCTCGATGTAAATATTCCGTTCTGATTTTGGGATTTTCACCCTAATGCAGCAGGTTAAAACGGGATCGAACCTGTTTGCCCGGCCTTACATGACCTTAGCTGTTGATAGGCCGTTAAACACCAATAAACAAATAAACTCTATTACCGTAAGTCGGATTGGCTTGAAACTTCATTGACTTATTTGTCATTACCCATATATTCATTCTATAGCCCACCCATGCAGACCCTGTGCTCAAGGTCAAATGACTTAGAAATTTGTGTTTTTGAAGGACATCCATGAGTGATGCTGACTTCTTGTTGTCCCATTTTAAACAATATTTAGGATAAATATCTCATATTGTGTCTGTGACTGGAGAAATGGGGCTTATGGGTTTTGCGACCAGTGTAGATCCAGATCAGCCTGTGCATCCGCACAGTCTGATCAGGATCTGCACTGTTTGCCATTCCATCAATGATACACCCGTCATGCTATTAACGAGCAGTATAGATGTTTATCAAGCTACAGGAGTGTGCTATTTGATCAGGAACTACACTGGTCACCAAACCCATAAGCTATTATGCAAAAATCTTTAACATTTTAAAAATCATTGATTCTCATATTCAAACAAATGCAATTTTAACTAACATTTCAGTTCATTAATGATTTATTGTTGAAATAAACATTGTTGTCAACTTGCGATGATTTTATTTTTGTGAATATACAATTTTAATGTATTATTATGGCAAGTACGTGTCTCGTCAATAGGATGTTTGCATGAAATCTATCCCATGTTACTTGTGACTGTGACTGGAGAAATAGGGCTTATGTGATATGTGACCCGTGTAGCTCCTGATTATATACCACATTCCTTCAGCCTGATAACGCTCTATATTACATGCTACCCAGTGATTTACCGTGATTCTGGTTGCATTTATTTCCTTGAAGGAAATATTTCCTTCTACATGGATCCTCCAGATTATCGGACAAAAATGGCATTTTTTGCGATATTTTTTATTAAAATAGCAGCTACGGGCATAAACTTTTCACAGAAAGATCATCGGTTCTTGCTTTGTCAACTCGTGTCAACTATTTAGCAAAATGTGCCATCTTTTTCACTTAAAATTGAGTCAGATCAATTAACATCGACAATCAGTTATCTGGACAAACATATACTCATCTTATAACTTGTATTCTCAACATGAAATCGTAATTTTATCGCGTGTAAACCAGTGTAAACAGCGTTGTGTTGTTCTGCAGAAAAAACAATCGCCATTCGCTTCTTGGAAAACAACGTACAAGCAAAATGATTTTCAGACTATTCCATTTATAAAAAGGGGGTATTTGTTGTTCTCAAAAATATGAAAATTACTTTCAAACAGTGCAGATCCTGATGAGACGGCTCGTTACGAGCCGGCTCATCTGGATCTGCACTGTTTGCATAAACCGATATAGCGGGCTTTCGGGTTCAAAGGGTTGAGGTTCGACAATGTACACGTTTACCCACGGCTGGACATGGTCGAACGTTATTGTTACATTTCTGTTGATGTATTTATAGAATTTACTGTATTTATAGAACAACTCTGAAATGACGTAATGGGTGCACTCGATTGCAAGCCCCCGCGAGACTTTTGACGTTGTAAACAACTTGTGGACAGAGTTGAGGAATATTTTCAGCAAATCTTACTAAAATGTTTACCTTGGCAATATGTTCTTCACACTCGCATGGAAACAGCAAGCACCTGCGTGACTTAGATGTATTTGTTGCAAATTCTGATCAAATGAATGCACTTAATTAAACTGATTGTTCTCAATGTAAATATTCCGTTCTGATTTTGGGATTTTCCCCCTGATGCAGCAGGTTAAAATGGGATCGAACCCGTTTGCCCGGCCTTACATGACCTTAGCTGTTGATAGGCCGTTAAACACTAATAAGAAAGAAGAATAAATAAACTGATTGTCCGGATAACAGTAGCCTATTTCATCAACATTGCAAATTAAATTTTCAAGCAAAGTATACTTTGAGGGAGAAATTTTCAATTTTAAGATAAATTTATTAATTTTTATTATACTGAATTTATTGCATTATCAAAATGGCTGTGATAATGTAATAAATTCAGTATAATAATTCTGCATACGTTTAATCATCAAATATTTGCAGTTGTTCTATGTGAAATAATGCATTTCGGGGGAAATAAATGATTACTCCCTCAAAGTTTGTTTGTTTGTTTGTTTATTGGTGTTTAACGGCCTATCAACAGCTAAGGTCATGTAAGGCCGGGCAAACAGGTTCGATCCCGTTTTAACCTGCTGCATTGGGGGGAAAATCCCAAAATCAGAACGGAATATTTACATCGAGATACAACATATTCAGCCCTGAAATTAGAATAACCTGACCTGGTGCCAGGTCCATACCGCACCAAAGTCGCTTGGCCCCTTCCCCTATTTAAAAGTAATACCGGTAGGATTACTCTTATAAGGGATATAACCAGATTCAACTGTCACATACAAAATGCCAAAGACGTATGTGAGGGCCAAACCAGGTCTCCAGTCGGGATTCCGGTAAGGATGAACCCCGATCGTTAAATTACCCATCGCGTGCTCCCACCTGCCACCCACACTCCCTCAAAGTATAATTTGCTAGAAAAGTATACTTTGCAATGTTGGTGAAATAGGCTACTGGTATGACCCCTGTAGACGTTTGCGAGACGGAATTGATGTCATGTTTTGACTTCATTTCATTTCTGTTGAAGAAACAATTCATACGCTAACGCCAAATATTATAAGCTAGTCTAAGAGCAAATTTCACATTTTTCAAAGAGCATGTAATATACAATTTATTCCACTACCATTTTGACATCTGAAAATCCGACAAAGAAACTTTTTTTCTTTGTATGATTTCCAGATGTCTCCGGAAATAAATCCGGTATTTCAAAATGGCAGTTGAATAAACTCTATATATATATATACCCATAAGTCCCATTTCTTCAATCACAGCCACATTCAATGTTTGATAGAAGCAGGACTCCACTGACTTCATTGTGATCAGTGTAGACCCTGATCAGACTGCGCAACCGTCTGATCTGGGCTTACCCTGATTGCAAAGACCACAATCCTGTTTTTTTTCAGACTACGTCACATGTTATACATCCAGATACATACAATGCCATTTTTAATGCACACGGTATATGTGACGCAACGCGACAAAATGTGGCTTCTTTTGTGTTTGGCCAGTCTAGCTCCTGATTGGATAGCACACTCTTGCAACCCGATACTATTCTGATGATTTTGTTACAGGCATCAGTGTGTTTTCCCGGCCTGTGTATACCCTGATCAGAGGGTGTGGATGTGCTAGCCAATTTGCGGCTACACTTGTCACAAACTTAATATCCTCGTTTTGTCATGAATCGTCATCTGTGCCAAACATTACTAACCTACTCACAGAATTTGTGATTAAAATGAAAGGTACATGCCCACTCGGTACTCACAAACTGTTCTTTATAGGAATTATAGTCTGTTTCACGAAAGCTGCCCAAATTTTACGGCCATATAAACAATGCAAAAACAATATTTTTTTCGATAATATTAAATTAAAGGAAAATTTAAGAATGAGCCTTCTTTTAATTTCGTGAAATTTGGTAAAATATTGATTTTATTGCGAAAACAAAATTTCCCCATGTTAAATCCCCATAAACATCTTCACAGAGTCACAGAGTGAAGATGTCTATGGGGATTTAACATGGGGAAATTTTTTTGAATTTCAGAAATACTGGACCGATTTTTAAAATTTAACTTTTGTTTTCTTAGTTAGATCATATCCAAGCTATCTAGTCAGGTTTCGGAGTCAATTTCCAAAAAAAATAGTTTTTTGACTCCTCCCACACTTCCTTACCTGTTTTTCCCCCCATGTTAAATTCCCATAGAGAAATAAATTTTTCGTAATAAAATCAATATTTGACCAAATTTCACGAAATAAAAAGAAGGCTCATTCTTAAATTTTCCTTTAATTTAATATTATCGAAAAGAATATTGTTTTTACATAGGGTACATGTGTATCCGTATGTATTGCGATCGAGCGGGATCATTTGGCCCGCCCACGACCCCCCGTGGTGCGGACGCCTGTGATTGACAACTTAGAATCGCGTCGGACAGTTAGCCACGCCCCAGATCCCTCGATGGGCACGTCCGTAGTGATATCTTGGAATAACCATAACAACAAAATGCATTGTGTTACTAAACGTTTAACTGGCATACGCAACCACTAATTGAAAATAATATTATGAAAAACTTGCACTGCACAATATCAACAACGGTTGTTCTACGTACAAAAAATACATCGGATTATTTTGTTGCGCGTGATTTGCCCCCATTTGCAGCACAAATCGTGCGGTCATCGCTAAATTTAGTAACAGAGTTAACTCCCCTCCGAATACTCTCCGAAACAAGCGACGCGTTTAACACACAAACTACATCAAGTTTGACCTTCCGACAGCCTATTTTTAAACTCACCCGACACCTGTGCGAAACAAAACTCGCACGTGTAGGTCTAACTGATGTTTAATCCTCATTCTCTCTCTCTATCGATGGTATCTACAGTGGATTTTAGTGACATTCCTGAATTCGGCCTGATTGACATTTGTCTATGGTGGCCAATACACGCCAACATGAGTGTCAATTCTAACGTTCATGGAAGGGGGTCAATAAGTCAGTATTTAAGGTGATAACTTACAGTCAGGGAACACATTAATGACAGTATAACACTGCAAGTACTGAAATACGACAAAAAAAATCTAACAAGTTTTCTAAACGTTACAAGTGCCCGCTATACAGATATAATCATTTAGTAATATTTATTTTACTGATAGTGACACGCGCGGTGGTATCAGGCTATGTTCATATGCAAATGAGGCATGATATGTTTTAATTATTTATACTAAAGAAATGCGTCACCTGAAAAAATAATATTTTCGACAGATTTTAAAGTATGATCATTGCACATCATAAAATAAATACAGAGATTAAAGAGTAATGTCCGTTAACATTTTAAGCAAACACGGTTATCGCCCCTCATATCAGTGTGTAAATTTATTTGTCTGATATAACATGTATAATAATGCCAATCAGTACGTGGGATAATGGCGCATGAATGTTTATTTTGCCAGGAAATGTCTCAGATGATGTCTCTGATGTAAAGAACATTTTGTACCTACTGAGTGGGCATGTACCTTTAAGGGTTAATGAAACTGTAACACCAGCAATCAATCAAGCAATCAATCTAGTTTAATCTTGTAGTACCCTATGTTCAGTACTTTCAGTACTTTGATTGAATTGTTTATATGGCCGTAAAATTTGGGCAGCTTTCGTGAAACAGACAGTAAATAAGTTTATAATTGTGTCACTATTCCACCAGTTCTAAAAATTACAAGTGCCCACTGTATAGATATAATCATTTAGTAATATTTATTTTACTGATAGTGACTTGCGGTGGTATCAGGCTATTTTAATTTGCAAACGAGGCATGATATTTTTTAATTATTTATACTAATTAAATGTGTCACCTGAAAAAAATAATATTTTAGACAGATTATGAAGTATGATCATTGCACTTCAAAAAATAAATACAGAGTATAAATAGTAATGTTTGTTAACATTTTAAGGAACACGGTTATCGCCCCTGATATCAGTGTGGAAATTTACGTCTGTTATACAATGTATAATAATGCCAATATATATCTGTATAGCGGGCACTCATAATTTTTAGAACTGGTGGAATAGTGACACATTTATACACTTATTTAATTCCTATTAAGAACATGTTGTGCCTACTGAGTGGGCATGTACCTTTAATTTCTGTTTCCCTTGAAGGTTCTGTTATTTAGTATTTGTTACTTACAATTTTTATTCAGGGTACATTTTGTGGGTTAAACTTTATAGGCATTGCGTCTACAATATAATTTATGTGCAAAGTGCATAATATTATTTGATACTTATTTTATTTGACCAAATTCTAAGGAGTTTGTGCTGTATTCAAGTATATAGTATGATACGTTGACATAATTAATTGGGTGTCAATATACTGCTATAATTAAGTTATGTTTCATTTGTTTCATCACTTTTAATGCACATCTGATTCCCAGGGCCTTCAAACCCCATTAAATCAACCCATCATATTGACTGGTCATGTAGTATATCTTTAATAACATTTGTTAACCCTTAGACCGCTATCTTATTTTTTTTGTCGTCCGCTGTTTATTTTCTATTTTCCATTTTTATCATCAAAAACATACTTTGACATCACTTTAGAATAATTTACAACATGCTTTGACAGCACTTCAGAATCATTTCCTTCCTTTGGAAATGATTCTGAAGTACTGTTAAAGCATGTTTTTATTGAGAAATAAGGCAAGATATAAAAACAACAGCAGATGACAATTGTTGTGAGTAGCAGTCTAAGGGTTAAGTTAGCAGATGATGCCATTTATGGGGAAACGATTTTCATTATATTTATATTTCTTGGGGTAGTTGTATTTCTCTAGTGGGTTCTTCTGTCAATGATCTATGACAGGTATAAGGCTTGTGTGAGTGATCTATACCGTACCTTCCTGTAGCTGTTGTTACCTTTGTATAACTGACCTTTGACCTTATATCTGTTTGGTGACCTGAATGTAGCTAACCTATGTCCTTTCAATAACTGTTCTGTGACCTTTATGTAGCTGATCTATGAGCTTCCTTTATCTGTTCTGTGACTGTGTAGCTAACATATGACATTTCAGTAACTGTGCTGAGACCTTTGTGTAGCTTACCTATGACCTTCCTGTAACTGTTCTGTGACCTTTGTGTAGCTATAATCTTATTTTATCTGTTCTGTGACGTTTGTGTAGCTAACCTATGATATTTCTATAACTGTTCTGTGACCTTTATGTGGCTAGCCTATGACCTTTCAGTAACTGTTCTGTAACCTTTGTGTTGCGGACCTTTAATCTGCTGTTTGTTTCCTCGGATTTCTTGATGAAAACCTGTTATGGCAGTAAACAAGAATCATCTCCATTGGAGATGATTCTTATATGCTGTCAAACATGTTTTTTATTAAGAAATTAGTTAAAAATGTAAACAGCACAGGCCAATGTTCATTTTCCGCCTTTTGAGGCTCGATGTTTAATTCGTGGAGTGAAGACTATAACACTTTCTGAGCATGGGCAGAGGGTCAAATCTCATATGCTCTCAAAGTAGTGTATACTGGATGAAATTGCTGGTTGTTGTTAGCTAGCTTAAAAATTGTTTTCATGTTTTTGTAACAATAAACCTTTACAATGCGGAATTAAATTTTGGCGTCTGCTGTTGCTGTTGAAAACCTGTTTTGACAGTTCATGAGAATCGTCTCCAGTGGAGACGATTCTCATGTGCTGCCAAAACATGTTTTTGCTAAGTAATTGGTAAATAATAGCAGACGGCAATTTTTGTCTCGCTCCTTTTAAGGGTAACTGTACTAGCGATTAACTAACTCGGCATAAATGTGTATACATCAGCAAATAGAACACAAGTTGGTAAGTGCGACCAGTGTAAACCACGATCAGTGTATTCTGATTTGCATTTATACTCGCAGGTTAAAGATATGGACCCCTCAAAACAATGGAGCATGAAAATATATTATTACCCCACCCACCTGATTTTGTACAGTGCAATACTGTAATATATTGAAGTTTTGTACAAAAAGCAGATCAGTGCGCAAATGGATTTTTATGTACATCTGGGGAAAATTTCTGTCAGAGACTTGCGTTCATGTTTTCGACTACCTGCTATCACTGTTGCTGTGTGTCTAATTGGCTTGAAACTTCAAATACTTCTTTGTTATCATCCGTATTTTCATTCTGCTGTTCATATTACTTTTGAGGTTGGAGGTAAGTGATTCTGGTGTGGAATGGACCTGGCACCAGGTCAGGATATTCTCATTTCAGGGCTGAATATATATCTTTCTGTAAATATTAAGTTCTGAATTTCCCTCATTATGGACAGGTTAAATACGGAATAGTCCCGGCCTTAACCCTTACTACGCTGAATTAAATGTTGTCGTCTGCTGGAAATGTTTTATTTTCAATATTTCTCGACAAAAACCTGGTTTTGACAGCACATGAGAATCGTCTCCAGTGGAGACGATTCTCATGTGCTGTCCAAACCAGTTTTTTGTTAAGAATTAAAGCAAAAATTAAAAACAGCAGACGGCAATTTTCGTCAACAGCGTAGGAAGGGTTAAATGACCTTAGCTGTTGACAGGCGTTAAACACCAATCAATCAATCAATCATTGTACATGTATATCCCACTTATAATGCGGCTCCTGTGTTCAACATCAAGGTATCAAGGTAAAAACACTTTTGTGTTAAAATTGATATGCGTTTAAAGTTTTTTAAGGGGGACATCCATCAGTGGTACTGATTTCTTTTCTGGGTACATACAGTGGAACTCCTCTAAACCGGACACCAAGAAAACACCTGTGATGTTATTTTATATGAGTTTCTTGGTCATTTATCTCGGGTGATAATGTCTGTTCGTGATCGCATAGCACACAACTATGGCTCAGAATGATCAAATGCCTGATTTACAGTGAAACCTCTCTAAGCCGGAGGTTCACAGGGTGTCCGGTTTAGAGAGGTTCCACTGTATTATTATTGTGCTGTACAAAAGCAGGTGGGTGGGGTGAGACGATTGTTTTTATGTCCATTTCGGGTCCAGAGTCAGTCACCTGTGTGTATAATATGATCAGTGCTTATTAAATGATAGTTTCACATTTGACAAGTGATTATAAAATGTTCTGAATATGTGTTCATTTTATAGCAGTTTGATCGGTTTAAACTGAGCTGTGCTCTGGTTTGACCCTTCAAACTGTTGTGATATTGAGTTCATGCTCAAACTTTTTATAATCCCGAGACTGATTTGGTAAAAAGTGGTCGCAAACATTAAATTGTACAAGTTTTTTGTTTTTTTGCTGCCAATATATATGGGATGATCTTGTGTACCAGTATATGAAACATATATGTGCAATAAATGTTTATCATCAAACTGAATTCCACGTCTTTGTTCCTTACTATATGTATCCCTAGATATAGAGAATACCAGGAGCCGATTTCACCAACATTGCAAAGCATACTTATCAAGCAAAGTATACTTTGAGGGAGTAATCATTTATTTTTCCCAAAATGCATTATTTCATATAGAACTAACCACTGCATATATTTGATGATTAAAAGTATGCAGAATTATTATACTGAATTTATTACATTATCACAGCCAAAATGGCTGTGATAATGTAATAAATTCAGTATAATAAAAATTAATAAATTTATCCTTAAATTGAAAATTTCTCCCTCAAAGTATACTTTGCTAGATAAGTATACTATGCAATGTTGATGAAATAGGCTACAGGCTTGTGGTGGGTGGTTGGTCCGGCAAACGTGATGGGTTTCCTCCTTATACAGGGTTTCAGCTGGCGATCGCCACATTCACAATTGGAGAATTTAAAAAGAAAGTGGCAAAAAAGTTATAGGAATCACGAGATGCCTGGTTTGGCCCTCAGGTATGTTTTTATCTTTGGCTCTTTTGTTACCTGGCAGTTGAATTGGGTTATTGCCCATTGTAAAAGCATTATTACTGATCCTACTGCTTTTGGGAGGGAGCCAAGTGATTCTTGTGTGGCGAGGACCTGGCATCAGATCAGGATTATTCTGATTTCAGGACTTAATATATAGTTTTTGTCGAGCTCGCTTGCGGAAAGCGAGACATAGTGATCACAATGACGTCCGGGTGTCCGTGTGTCCATGCGTCCGTACATCCGTCCGGGCTTACAAATGGATACATATGTGGCTAGGAGAACAATAGGTTATGTAATATTCTATTGTTCCGTGATTTTATGTGGCTAAAAATGGGTTTATGTGGCTACAGAACAGTAGGGATGAACAAAGGAAAAGGTTAGGTTAGTCACATAAGTATCCATTTGTAGCAATGTCCGTCCGTCTGTCCGACCGTCCGTCCGAGCTTACAAATGGATACATTGTGGCTAGGAGAACAATAGGTTATGTAATATTCTATTGTTCCGTGATTTTATGTGGCTAAAAATGGGTTTATGTGGCTACAGAACAATAGGGATGAACAAAGGAAAAGGTTAGGGTTAGCCACATAAGTAGGAACAGGAACGTCCGTCCGTCCGTCCATCCGAAATTTGCGTTAAAGTTTTTAAATACCTTATATCTCTGCAGTCCTAAGTCACATTGACTTGAAACTTCACATGTTTATTAGTAATCATCCATATAGTCATGCTGTATCCCACTCATGCGGCCCCTGTGGCCAAGGTCAAGGTCAAATGACTTGGAAGTTTGCGTTCTGAAATCTGTGTTAAAAGTTTTTAAATACCTTATATATCTGCAGTCCTAAATCACATTGACTTGAAACTTCATATGCTTATTAGTCATCATCCATATATTCATTCTGTGTACCACTCATGTGGCCCATGTGCCCCTATGTCAAGGTAAAATGACTTACTGTCTGTTCCACGTTTTTGTGCCGATGAACTTTTGGCTATTAAACACATTACCGGTAAATCTAAAAAATATTTAAAAGTAAGTACTTTTTCATCAATAACAAAAGTCGCCCTCCCCAAAAAAAAATATTTGATGAAATTCCATCAAATATTGTTACATGGTTTCCGTTGTTTGCACATATGTGCAAACATATAGCGCGTGCTGTTTGCATATGGCTTTAGGCAATGCTCATTCCGGGGCCACGCGTAGACCAAGTGCCTTCATGACGTAATAGATTATGTAATATTCTATCTCGGGAACTGTTTGAACCCACGGCCTGCGGCCTTGGGTTCAAACAGTTCCCTCGGGCCACAGCAAACGTTTGCACACGGCTGGACATAATCAAACCTTATATTGATATTATTGCGGAAAAACGATTTTCCTATGGGAATTTAACATGGGGGCTAAAAATAGATTTTTTTTAAATATTTTATTTATGGACCGATTTTCAAAATCTAACTTCGTCTTCTTAGTTACATCATTTTCAAGCTATCTCGCTAGGTTTCGGAGTCAATTTCCAATTTTTTTTGTTTTTTGATCCTTCAGGATCAAAAAAACAAAAACAATTGGAAATTGACTCCCCATGTTAAATTCCCACAGGAAAATTGTTTTTTCACAATAAAATTAAAATAAAACAATAAAACAAAATATTTTGGGGAGGGTGATTTTTTTGTTATTGATGAAAAAGTACTTACTTTTAAATATTTAAACGTGGAACAGACAGAAGTTTGCGTTACAATTTCTGTCAAAATTTGCGTTAAAGTTTTCTCATACCTACTATCTCTGTAATCGTAAGTCAGATTTGCTTGAAACTTTGTGTGCGTATTGGGCATCATCCATATAATCATTCTGTGTCCCACTCATGCGGCCCCATGTACCCCAAGGTCAAGGCCAAATGACTTAGAAGTTTGCGTTATTATAAAATCTGCATTAAAGTTTTTACATATCTTATATCTCCACAATTGTGACTCCAATTTACTTCCAACTTCCAATACTTTTCATCATCCATATTTTCATTCCATAGCCTGCCCATGTGGTCCACATGCTGAAAGTCAAGGTCAAATGACTTTGAAATTTGTGTTAAAGTTTTTATTATATCTCCACAACACTTACTCTGATTTACTTCAAACTTCAAATAATTCTTTATTATCATTCATATTTTCATTCTATAGCCCACCCATGCGGCCCACATGCCTAATATCAAGGTCAAATGACTTTGTGTTAAAGCTTTTACATACCTTATATCTCCACAACCCTTAATTCAAACTTCAAATAAATACACTCTGAGACCATCAAATGCCTCGGCGGGCTCGACATGCGGGCCGCGGCCATCTGGTTTTATTGTAAATATTCAGTTCTGATTTTTAGATTCCCCCCCCATTTTTACATGTACTTGAACATGTACATGTACTTGTACAGGTAATATATGGGATTTAGTACTAAACCCATTGACCCGGCCTTAAATGACCTTAGCTGTTGATAGGCCGTTAAACCCCAACAAACAAACAAACAAAACCAGGCTTGTGACTTCTGATATCAAGCTTATCATGCAGCGGAGGCAGTTTGGGATTTTCCGTCAATCCATACAATGTGAAATGTGATTCAACCCTGTTACAATATTCAGTTGTGATGTTGAGATTCCCTCCCTGCCCACCCACCTCATCCTTACAGGTGAAATATGGAAGTCGACCCTGTTACAATATTCAGTTTTGATTTTGGGTTTTCCCCCATCCATACTGGTGAAGTATGGGATTCAACCATGTTACAATATTCAGTTCTGATTTTGAGATTTTTACACACCCTTCCCCGTCCATACAGGTGAAGTATGGGATTTAATCCTGTTACAATGTTCAGTTCTGATTTTGGGATTTCCCCACCATCCATACAGGTGAAATGTGATTCAACCCCGTTACAATATTCAGCTCTGATTTTGGGATTTCGCCCCATCCATACACGATTCATCCCTGTTACAATATTCAGGTTGAATTTGGGGATTTCAACAACATGCACCCATCCATACAGGTGAAATATGGGAATCAACCCTGTTACAATATTCAGGTCGGATTTTGGGATTTCCTCCCATTCATACATGTGAAATATGGGTTCAACCATGTTACAATATTCAGTTCTGATTTTGGGATTTCCATGCACCCCTCCCCCATCCATACAGATGAAATATGGGAATCAACCCGGTTACAATATTCAGTTCAGATTTTGGGATTTCCCCTCATCTATACACGTGAACTATGGGATTCAACCCTGTTACAATATTCAGTTCTGATTGTGGGATCCCCTCGCATCCATACAGGTGAACTATGGGATTCCACCCTGTTACAATATTCAGGTCCGATTTAGGGATTTCAACCGCCCCTCGCCATCCATACATGTGAACTATGGGATTCACACATGCTACAATATTCAGTTCTGATTTTGGGATTCTCCTCGTCCATCCATACAGATGAAATATGGGATTCAACCCTGTTACAATATTCAGTTCTGATTGTGGGATTTTCATGAAATAAGGGATTCGACCCTGTTACATATTCAGTTCGGATTTTGGGATTTTCATGAAATAAGGGATTCGACCCTGTTAAAATATTCAGTTCTGATTTTGGGATTTTCCCCATCCATACAGATGAAATATGGGAATCAACCCCGTTATAATATTCAGTTCGGATTTTGGGATTTTCATGAAATAAGGGATTCGACCCTGTTAAAATATTCAGTTCTGATTTTGGGATTTTCCCTATCCATACAGATGAAATATGGGAATCAACCCTGTTATAATATTCAGTTCGGATTTTGGGATTTTTTGGGCAGTTTTATTATAAGCCGGGATTTTGGTGTTGTTTGAAAACCAGGCATCAGATCAGGATGTTATCATTTCAGAGCTAGAAAACATATTGTAACTAGAAAATGTGGTCTGTTGACGCACTTAGGCCCCTATAGGTGATTTGAGAAACAGTTACAAAAACTTCCAAAAAAATAAACGGACAGACGGACAGACTGAACTCTATAGGGCAGTGCCGAATCATGAAAATGCTATGCTGGTCCCTTTGTCCGGACAAATTTACTTCCTCTCAGCAGGCCAGCCTGGATGAAAAAAATTGTCAATTACGTTATTGTTAAGTGTCAAAACCACAACGGGTAATCGCAAATCATTGTTAAATTCCACCAGACATTCAAATTGTACTAACCATTCAAACGACTACAATTAGCTACACGCTTTCATAACGTCAACATTATCTTGAACATTGTAATTATTGAAAAAACTTTTCATGATCTGACAAAAACGGCCTTTTCGTTCTCAATACAAAAATGGTTCGACAGCACTTTAGAATCATTTCCATTGTCAGTGGATTCACATCTACACTGGTCATAAAATGAACTAATGTTTGTTTGTTTATTGGTGTTTAACGGCTTATCAACAGCTAAGGTCATGTAAGGCCGAGCCAACGGGTTCGATCCCGTAATTAACATGCCGCATTGTGGGGAAGATCCCAAAATCAGAACAGAATATTTACGTCGAGAAAAAAATATATTCAGCCCTGAAATTAGTATAACCTGACCTGGTGGTGCCAGATCCAAACCACACCAGTTACTTGGCCCCTTCCCCTAACAGTAATAGGATTAGGAATAATCGTATTACTCATACAAGGGTTAAATATATAGAGACCAGGTGCCCGTTTCACTAAACTTCCTACGACTAAAATGTTCGTAAGTGCAAATTTATGATTGTCTGTAAATTTCAATTGATGGATTTACATTTATTGAGCATAGGCTGCATATGCAGCCTATGCTCAATAAATGTAAATCCATTAATTATTTACAAGAAAACATTGTAAATGTGAAATTTACAGACTATCATAATTTTGCACTTACGAACATTTTAGTCGTAGGAAGTTTAGTGAAACGGCCCCCAGATATAACCCTCGCATAAAGAATGCCAAAACTGTACCCGAGGCCAAACCAGGTCTCCGGTCGTGATTCCGATAAGGAAGAATCCCGATCGTTAAATTACCCATCACATGTTCCCACCTGCCACCCACTAGAAAATGGACTAAGCCTGGTAATCTCAGATCATGGCTGATCTATGTCGATCATTGTGCGATTTATCAGATCAAAATATCTTCACTAGAATTTATGAAGGTTGTCCGAGACTGACACAAAAAGCTCGGCACCGTAGATTCTTGCGATAATACGATTGAACTATTGGTAGTTTAGTCCTTGTGGATGTGAATTAGTGGCGCACAATTAAAGTTCAATCAATTTACATGTAAATGCTGATCCATTAACACCATATTAGGCTCAGATGGTAAAAATGTCAGAGAACGACATGTATCCCATCATTGTGGTTTGTTTGTTTGTTTATTTGGTGTTTAACGGCCTATCAACAGCTAAGCTCATGTAAGGCCGGGCCAAAAGGTTTGATCCCGTATTTAACCTGCTGTATTGGGGGGAAAATCCCAAAATCAGAACGGAATATTTACATAAAAAAATATATTCAGCCCTGAAATTAGAATAACATAACCTGGCGCCAGGTCCATACCACACCAAAGTCTCTTGGCCCCTTCCCATAAAAGTAATAGGATTAGGAATAATCATACAAGGGGTATAACCATATTTAACCCTCACAAGAATGCCAAAAACCTACCTCATCCTGAAGTACCTGATCCGATCGTGATTCTGGTAAGGAGGAATCCCGATTATTAAATTACCAATCACGTGCTACCACCTGTCACCAACCCCATCGTCTTGGTGACTGGATCATAAACATGCACATTGGTATAGTACAGTGGACCCTCTCTAAACCTGACACCCTGGACATCCCAGGGTGTTCAGTTTAGAGAGGTTCCACTGTGAAACATGCATATAACTACAAGTATTTCAATACACGTGTGGGTGCTTTGCGATCACAAACAGACATTATCCTTGGAGATAAATGTCAACGAAGTATATCAAAATTAAGCACAACTTTCTTGTCTCTCTGTCCGGTGTACAGAGGTTTGACTTTAAATGAAAATATGGATGATGACAAACATGCATATGTTTCAAGAGAATCACACATACATTAAAGAAGTTATAGAATGTAGAAACATACACAAACATCTACTGGACGGAAGATTTATAAGTCATTTGACCTTGACCTTGAGCGTGGGTCGGGTAGGAAATGAAACTATGGATGATGACAAACAAGCACATCAAGTTTCAAGCGATTCGCTCATAAAGAAAAGAAGTTAAAGCAGAATGAGTGAGTGAGTGAGTGAGTGAATAGGGTTTAACGTCCGCTTTTCTGACATAGAGGTACAAGCCTCAGGGAGTCTACACGCAGACGGGTCAACGGGGTCGTGTCCCGTATCCACCTGTCCGAGGGGGGTAAATCCCAACTTCAGAACTCAATATTTACAATCAAAATATATATTCAGTCCTGAAATTAGAACAACCTGATCTGGTGCCAGGCCCTCGCCACACCAGCATCATTTATCCCATCCCCTAAAAGTAATAGGATTAGCGTAAAGCAGAATGAATCTACTGAACCCGATTTAACTCTTTGCATGCTGGGAAACTTGTGGGCTATAAATAGTCCTGAGGACTCAATTCTAATGAAATTCCAAGACATATTTACAGAGAGAAATAATTTTAACATAGTCCTAATTTGTTTGGCGGATATTTTTGCCGCTAGCATGCAGAATTAAAATCTGAACTGGAAACTTTAAAATCATTTGACCTCGACTTTGGGCATGGGAGGAAATCAAAATGGTCAAATCAAGGTCAAAATGACTTACAAAGATGTGTCAAAGTTTCAACACTTTCAACACCACAGGCCTCTATTCCAATCTTTGCAAACACTGTAGATCCAGATGAGCCAGCTCATAATACTTAATAGGCCATCTCATCAAGACCTGCACTATTTGTGGATACTTTCTACCGTAAGTTTTTATAAAATTCCCCCGGTTCTGATCAATGGAATAGTCTGATCATTAAGATGGAATAATCCATTCCATTTATGTAGGGTGACTGGGCTAACTGTCAATGCTCGACATGCAGCCCAGTTTGTGGGTCTTCTAACTTAACCCTTGCACCCCTAAGTAACTGGAAAGTAAAAAGTACAGCCAGCTCATCTGGATGTAAATGTTTTGCCAATACCACACTATACAGGCCTGTGGTGTCACTGTAGGTATTGTGATGTGGAGGAGAGTTTCCGTGATACTGTGCAGACAGGGTATATACATGTCGCCAAGATGGAGTTGTGGGTAAATATCAGTTTAATTAAATATTTTACAGCTTATAGGGCATTATCAACAACGTATCGGGCCCGTTTCACTAAACTTCGTACGACTTAAATCTTCGTAAGTGCAAATTTAGGATCGTTTGCAAATTTTGATTGATGGATTTACATTTATTGAGCATAAGCAGCAGATGCGGCCTATGCTCAATAAATGTAAATCCAATAATTGTTTACAATAAAAAAATGTTAATGTGACATTTACAGACTACATAATTTTGCACTTACGATGTTTAGTGAAACGGCCCCCTGGTATGTGCAGATGCAGAAATGAATATGATGTCCAATGATCAAGCTCACAATACTATATATTTGGTATAACGTATTTTCTGAACAAGCCACCTTAATATTCTCGTATGATTTTGATGGATTACCTTCTACATTAATTATTCAACATTTTTTTGATGCAGACTATTTTTTTGTCATTACAAATGATTTAATCTTATTTATTTATGAATTTCAAAGAAGACTATTATTAGATAGCACAAAAAAGTCTGCTTTATATATCAACCCATGTCACTGTATTTGTTTGCCCATTAACAATGTTTCAATCTTTTTTTGTGAATTTTAAGACGGAATTTAATGTTAGCAGAGGAAAGATTGAACTTCAATCTGGACTGTATTTGCTCCGTTCAAAACTCGGATGGATATTAACAGGTCGTACGGGAGAACCTGGATGAAAACATGTCTTGGCATTTCATTAGAATTGTCTCCTTGGAGACAATTCTAATGAAATACCAAGAAATGTTTTCATGAAGGCTTTATAATCATACAGCAGGACCTCTGGACACCCTGGGAATCTCCGGGAATTTCAGGGTGTCTAGTTTAGAGAGGTTCCACTGTAATGGCAGCCAAATTGTTTTTTTATTGACAGAAGACAAAACATGTATACCCACAGCCACCGCCTGCACCGGTAAATAAACACCAACACAAATATTCATATTTAACGCACATTTCTAAGTAATTTGACATTGACCTTGTACATGAAGGCCACATGGGTGTGGTATGGGATGAAAATATGGATGATGATAAGTAAGTATATGAAGTTTGAAGTAAATCCGACTTACCGTTACAGAGATAATGGGTATCCGAAAACTTTGTTTGTTTGTTTGTTGAGGTTTAACGGCCTATCAACAGCTATGGTAATTTAAGGCCGGGTCAATGGGTTTAGTACTAAATCCCATATATTACCTGTACAAGTACATGTACATGTTCAAATGGGGGGAAAATCCCAAAATCAGAACTGAATATTTACAATAAAAAAGCTATATATTCAGCCCTGAAATCAGAATAATCCTGATCTGATGCCAGGTCCTCGCCACACCAGAATCACTTGGCCCCCTTCCATTATAAGAGTAGTAAACTTAGTGCTAATCCTATTACTTGTAGGAGGTGGGGCTAAGCACCTCTGGTGTGGTGAGGACCTGGCATATTAACCCATTTCAGTCTTAGGATACAATAATTTTTGTTGAAAATGTTTAATTATTTTGTTTATTTCTCCATAAAGATATATGTTGTTACCACTCATTTGAACCATCTCGTTGAGACGGTTCAAATGAGTGATAACAACATATACTTTCGAGATAGATAGAAAATAGGATTTTTTTCCCCTAAAAATGTTCATACATGTACTACATGTACTATAATTGTATCCTGCCTTTAATGGGTTCATTATAAAATGCATTTGAATGCACCGGATAACTTGGTCTCAGGTCTGAATTCCAACAAGGATGCATTCACTATTAACCCTTTTCATGCGGAGGATACGCCATTATGTTTGCGGAAAATCCTAAATATTTTCCTTCTATGCGCTCAGAAGTATTTGTTGTGACCACTCATTTGAACCGTCTCATTGAGAAATAACAAATTAAAGTAGTTGTAGATTTATCATTAACCCATCCCTTTCGGAATACACCTTTATAGACTGCTGATCCTTCGGTTGTAGGTGCGAGCCTCACAAGAGGCAATGTGTTGTGTCCTTGAGCAAGATACTTTATCCACATTCCTTCAGTGCGCCCAGCTGTAAATGGGTCCCGAGTACAGACTACAGAAAAAGTTGATTGTATTTGGGTGTTGCAGTATAGATATAGATATCAATCCTTACGAATGGATTCAGCGTTACTATTTGAATCCTCCCATCATCCAGGCATTGTGGAGAATATTCGTTAGACTGGGATTCATGCAAAGAGGATAAAAAGACAATTGTCTACCAAAAGTATTTAATGACAAAATAATTTACAAAATATCAATGTTCTACAAAAATGTTTCAACTTAGTAATGAACAAAAATAATTAATGCTCACATAATATAAGTTAGACATGGTAAATAAAACTGCATTCAAAACCAGTGACGACAGATCAGATCGCACAATTTGTGCGGTAAAAAAACTTCTGCTTACAAAACTTTCTGAGAATGACCTTTAAATTTATTTTATATCAGTATTTATTTATTTAATGATGTTTAACCCTTACTACGCTGAATTAAATTTTGTCGTCTGCTGGAAATGTTTTATTTTTAATATTTATCGACAAAAACCTGTTTTGACAGCGCATGAGAATCGTCTCCACTGTTAAGAATTAAGACAAAAATGAAAAACAGCAGACGACAATTTCCATCTCTCGCACAGCGAGGGTTAATGGCCTGTCAACAGCTATGGTCATAATTTTAGACTGGGTTAACAGTGTTGAATCCCATATTTCACCTGTTGTGATAGGGGGTGGCAATCCCAAAATCAGAACTATATATTTACAATAAACTATATATTCAGCCCTGAAATCAGAATAATCTTGATCCGATGCCAGGTCCTCGCCACACAAGAATCGCATGGCCCCCTTCCAAAAGCAGTAGGATCAGTAATAATCTTACTACTTTTATAATGGGCAATAACCCAATTCACCTCCCAGGTAACAAAAGAGCCAAAGATAAAAACTTATCTGAGGGCCAAACCAGGCAAATCGTGATTCCTATACGGAGGAACCCCTATCGTTAATTTACGCCGCCGCGTTCATCTGACCAGCCACCCAAACATTCAGCCCCGAATTAGAATAACCTGAACTGGTGCCAGTTTGTCACCTCACCCCATTCCCTAAATGTAATAGGACTAGTACTAATCTTACTACTTTTATAATGGGTACAACCGGATTCAACTCTAAACATATCAGAAAGCCAAAAATGTACCCGAGGGCCAAACCAGGTATATGGGGATTCCGTTAAGGATGAAATCCATCGTTACGGTAAATCTACCCTTTGCATGATCCCACTAACCGCCCGAATGTGGGCGAGATAAAAAAATGGGCCCTGATCTCACTTAATGAACCAGAAGTCGAAATACCAGACAATTTTGTTTGTATAAACGCCAGAACCACTAGACAAAATATGCTGATAATCTCGCCAGCTCTATAACTTTATGGTTTTCAACTCGGGTAAACAGGCCACTTGTATTTTTATCGCAAAATTCTGGTTTATTATTAATATAATTGCGGCTGTGACTCAAGAAATGGGGCTTATCGGTTTTGCGACCAGTGTAGATCCAGATCAGCCTGTGCATCCGCAGTCTGATCAGGCTCTGCACTGTTCGCCATTATCAGGCTACAAGAGTGTTACTTCATCAGGAGCTACACCCGTCACAAATCCCATAAGCCCCATTTCTTCAGTCACAGCCACAATTAAGTTAGTGATCCAAGACATTGTACAACTTTATCAATATAACCAGAATAGAACAGTATTAGCCTGCAGATGTACATATGTTCGGTCACAGTTTTCAGTTAACATTCATTTACAAATGTGTCAAGTTCTAAATGAACCAAAGAATCAGCACGGGTTGTGTAGACAACGATCAAAATACACACCTTAATGCTGGTTTACAATGGATGCAATCACCATCTTGACTATTTTCCCGTAAATTAGCAGGTGCAGCTGAAGACAATACTTTGAGTTAACAAAAATTGGAGTTAAGGCCACAGAAAATTAATTAGTAGATTCTCATTCCCACCCGCCCCTAAATCTTTGGGCCAAATTAATCTTTTATTTGTATATATTTCAAAAATTTCAAATGATTATTGTTTTTTGACACCTAATTTGAACAAATTTCAATACAAAATAATAAATAAAATTCGCCCACCCGCCCCATCTTTCCCCAAAATTCGGATGAGAATCTACTAATTAAATTTATGTGGCCTAACAGAGAATTATTATATAGGAAAACATGTACTTGAGATCAAGAATCTGACTTGATTTATCAGTAGTTTGACTTACCGTAACTCATTAAAGACGGGATACACTTACAGTAGTATGAAACTTTTTAGGGGGGAAAATCCTATTTTCTTCATTTCATCTCGAAAGTATATGTTGTTACCACTCATTTGAACCGTCTCAACGAGACCGTTCAAATGAGTGGTAACAACATATACCTTTATGGAGAAATAAACAAAAGAATGAGATTTTTCCAATAAAAATTATTGTATCCTTAGACTGAAATGAGTTAAGAGAGTTTGAGGTAACGAGTGTAGACTGGATATGTAAGTATGCCAATGTATCAAATATAAAAATCCCAAAATCAGAACAAAATATTTACATCGAAAAAAAATATAATAAAAGTGCCATTTTGGTATTAAGGATGAACCTCGATCGTTATCCCTTAGACCGCTACACACAACAATTGTCTGCTGTTGCTTTTATATCTTACCTTATTTCTCAATAAAAACATGGTTTGACAGCACTTCAGAATCATTTCCAAAGTGCTGTCAAAGTATGTTGTAAATGATTCTAAAGTGCTGTCAAAGCATGTTGTAAATGATTCTAAAGTGCTGTCAAAGCATGTTTTTTTATGGTAAAAATGGAAAATAAACAGCAGACGACAAAAAAATAAGATTAAGGGTTAAATTACCCTTCGCGTGCTTCCGACCAACCAACCACCCATTTAGTGTTGAAAGGGTTAAACCTCAAATAACCTAACTGTTAAAGATGGAATAAAGACGAAATGACGGAACAGCTTAAAGCTAGATACCCCTCAACATTACTATGTGTGTTAGGGTGTAAAAATAATAAAAAAGCGGACAAATATAGTTTCCAGCCTTTAATTAATGAACAAATATTCACAAAATGGACCTGTGTTGAAATACATGCTGAAATAAATGGGGTGTAAAAAGAAGAAAAAATGCAGACAAATATATTTTCCAGCCTTTAATTAATGAACAAATATTCACAAAATGGGCCTGTGTAACACATACATGCTGAAATAACATAGTATTGTATGTTGCATTTTTACTACTTTCAATATTTCTCAATAAAAGCATGTTTTGTCAACACATGAGAATTATCTGTCATTCAGATGTTTGTTTGTTTGTTGTGGTTTAACGGCCTATCAACAGCTAAGGTCATTTAAGGCCGGGTCAATGGGTTTAGTACTAAATCCAATATATTACCTGTACAAGTACATGTACATGTTACATGTACAAATGGTGGGAAATCAGAACTGTTTGTTTGTTTGTTTATTAGTGTTTAACGGCCTATCAACAGCTACGGTCATGTAAGGCCGGGCAAACAGGTTCGATCCCATTTTAACCTGCTGCATCAGGGGGAAAATCCCAAAATCAGAACGGAATATTTACATCAAGAACAAATATATTCAGCCCTGAAATCAGAATAACCTGACCTGGTGCCAGGTCCATACCACACCAAAGTCACTTGGCCCCTTCCCCTAAAATAGGAATACGAATAATCGTACGTGAGGGCCAAACCAGGTCTCCAGTCGGGATTCCAGTAAGGATGAACCCTGATCGTTAAATTAACCATCGCGTGCTCCCACCTGCCACCCACGAAATCAGAACTGAATATTTACAATAAAAAATATATATTCAGCACTGTTTGTTTGTTTGTTTGTTGGGGTTTAACATATTCAGCACTGTTTGTTTGTTTGTTTGTTTGTTGGGGTTTAACATATTCAGCACTGTTTGTTTGTTTGTTGGGGGTTAACATATTCAGCACTGAAATCAGAATAATAGAAGAGCTAAAGATAACAACGTACCTAGGGCCAAAGAAGGCAAATCGTGATTCTTATAAGGAGGAACCCTTTCCGTTTATGTGCGCCGTCGCGTTCGTCCGACCAACCACCCACTCCATTCAGATGATTCTAATTTGCTGGCAAACATATTTTTGTTGAGAAATAAACAAATTTAGAAAGCAACAACAACAATATTTGTTTCCCGCGCATTGAATCAACAATTAATGACATATATACAAATGATATGGTGAGAAAGTAAAGACGACAAGTTACAATTATATATACATACAAAATATGGCCATTTTGCTTGGTGTAAAAAATAGATATGATTATTCAAAAATTACAACCAAGAATTTAGCTGGCTACGAGGATATATAGCTGAAAAAGCAATCAGCAATATTGATATACATGTATATTACTACCCAATGATTTACCGTGATTCTGGAGGAATATATTTCCTAACGTCAAAAGTCGCAATTTTGACAACATTATAAGCTGGTCTAAGAGCAAATTTCACATTTTTCAAAGAGCATCTAATATACAATTTATTCCACTAACATTTTGAAATACCGCATTTACTTCCCTCAACATCTGTAAATCTGACAAAGAAATATGTGCTCCGCACTCGTTTCTTTATCGGATTTCCTGATGTCGTGGGAAATAAGTCCGAACCCAAAATCAGAACTGAATATTCACTGAAGAAAAAATATATTCAGCCCTGTAATTAGAATAACTTTACCTTGTGCAAGGTACTCATCACACCAGAGTCACTTAGCCCCACTCCCTAAAAGTAATATGAATAGTACTACTAATCATACTACTTTTATAATGGGCATAACCTGGTAAGAATGAAACCCATCATTAAATTTACCCTTTGCAATATATCCAAAGAAACAATTGAGTTTGTTTGTTTGTTGGGGTTTAACGGTCAATCAACAGCTACGGTCATTTAAGGCCCGGTCAATGGGTTTAGTACTAAATCCCATATATTACATGTACAAGTACATGTACATGTTCAAGTACATGTACAAATGGGGGGAAAATCCCAAAATCAGAACAGAATATTTACAATAACAAAACTATATATTCAGCCCTGAAATCAGAATAATCCTGATCTGATGCCAGGTCCTCGCCACACCAGAATCACTTGGCCCCTCCCAAAAGCAGTAGGATCAGTAATAATCTTACTACTTTTAGAATGGGCAATAACCCAATTCAACTCCCAGGTAACAAAAGAGCCAAAGATAAAAAAACGTACCTGAGGGCCAAACCAGGAAAATCGTGATTCCTATAAGGAGGGACATAAATGTGACAAAACAGAATTTTACACCATTCACAAGCATTTCACCACGCGGTGCAGCAACACTGGAGTTGTTTGATTTATCTATGGTGCTTAGTAACTCTCAATGTGTCATCAGACAAATTATCGCTCTCGCATGAAATCTACATGAAATTGTCCTCGTATGAAATCTACATCCATGAGCCGATCAATCAATCCCCTGGGTGTTAATTGCGGCAATTGCGGCAATTGTGTAGAAAACCAACAACTTGGTGTTTTGCAACCAGTGTAGACCCAGTCTGGGCCTACACTGTTTGCCAACAAGTACATTCACAGATTTGATTGATTGGTGTTTAACAGCCTATCAACAGTTAATGTCAGGCCAACGGGTTCGATCCCGCAGGAATAATCATATTACTCTTATAAGCGGTATGTATACCAGATTCAACTCTCACATACAAGAAAGCCAAAGAAGTACCAGAGGCTAAACCAGGCCTCCGTTCAGGGTTTCCGGTAAGGATGAATACCGACCGTTAAATTTCTCATGTAGATTGATCTAATGTAAATCTCCAAGATGAGAAATTTCTCATGATACCGCCAAATTCGGTAATTTGACACAATAACGTGTTTCTTAGAACATATTGATTTTCTGTTGTGACTCATTATAGCTTTGTACATCAATCAGCGTGGTGAAATCTAATATTTGGGGACGATGTATCAGACACATGCAATAAAAGTATCTAGTAGTATGCAGACATTAAAGGTACATGTCCACTCAGTAGGCACAAAATGTTCTTTATAGGAATTAAATAAGTGCATAATTGTGTCACTATTCCACCAGTTCTAACAAGTTAAAAAAAAAGTAACATGTTGGATAGTGATATGTGGTGGGCACCCCTTGATAATGAAGCTGTGAAAGTTTGGTGGTCCTAGGTGGTACAGTAACAAAGAAATGGACTCAAACACGAAAACTTAACATTGATTGTGGACATTGATTGATTGCCGCCCGCCCGCCCGCCCGCCCGCCCGGCTTTCGCCAATCCAATAGCCTGGATTTTTTATCAAAAAACCTGGCTAAAAATTATGAGTGCCCACTATACAGATATAATCAATTAGTAATGTTTATTTTACTGATAGTGACACGCGGTGGTATCAAGCAATTTTCATATGCAAATGATGCATGATATTTTTTCATTATTTATACTAATTAAATGAGTCACCTGAAAAAATAATATTTTCGACAGATAATAAAGTATGATCACTGCACATCAAAAAAGAAATACAGAGAATAAATAGTTATGTCCGTTAACATTTTAAGGAAACACGGTTATCGCCCCTGATATCAGTGTGGATACGTGGGGTAACGGTGAATTAAAGTTTATTTTGCCAGAAAATGTCTCAAATGATGTCTCTGATATAAAGAACAGTTTGCGCCTACTGAGTGGGCATGTACCTTTAATCGGAGAATAAAAGAGGAATCTTGTGTACAGTGCATTCTATGTTTTGTCGCATTGAATGAGTTTTTTAACGCGTGTCTAACAACAATATTTTGTTTGTTTATTTATTGGTGTTTAACGGCCTATCAACAGCTACGGTCATTGAAGGCCGGGCCAACGGGTTCGATCCCACATTTAACCTGCTGCATTGGGCTAACAACATTATTAATATTTACAGATGATAATGCACCTACATGTATATGCTGGAAGATACAGTGAAACCTCTCTAGATCGCACACCCTGGGAGATCCCCAGGATGTCCGGCTTAGAGAGGTTTCACTGTAAATCAGGCATTTGAACATACTGAGCTATAGTTGTGTGCTATGCGATCATGAGCAGACAGTATCACCTGGGATAAATGACCAAAAACTCATCAAAAACAAGATCACAGGTATTTTCTTGGTGTCCGGTTTACAGAGGTTCCATTCAGCAGTGCAGTAACAAGATCCTTCCAACAGTGACCCAACAATATCCTGATTCAGTGCCAGGTGTCCTTAGAAACCATACCACTTGGGCCCCAGAGGAGAATCTATTTATTTATTTAATGGTGTAAATATCCTGGATGGACATGATGTTAGGCCGGGTGAATGGGGTCGAATCCAAAAATCAGAGCTGTATATTTACAGAAAAAAAATATTTTCAGCCCTGAAATTAGAAAATTTTATTTGATTTATTGGTGTTTAATGGCCGGTCATTTAAGGCCGAGCCAAAAATATACTCAGACCTGAAATTAGAATAACCTGACCTGGTGCCAGGTCCATACCACACCAAAGTCACTTGGCCCCTTCCCCTAATAGGATTACGAACAATCGGAAATTAGAATAACCTGATCTGGTGCCGGTTGCCTAGACAAATCATAAAAAAATGGCAAGTTCAGCATAGTAAATGAATAAATAAACAGGGTGTATAGAATAGCCACACCTGTGACAAATATCTTTTTTTATAACACAAATCTGTAAATAAAGAGTAGTTCAGAGAAAATGCACGTTTGATAAGGTAATGTCAATAATAGAGGCAAAATTAATACAATTGATCGGTGATCAACTTTCACATCCAATACCGGCTTTCAGCGCTGGCTTACTCATAAATTGTGATGTCACGACAAAATGGGGCTTACTGGTACAAGCATTACTAAATATGTGACTCACCGGAGAATGGGATTTATGGCCTTTTTGACCAGTGTATACCCAGATCAGCATGCAGTTTGCGACCAGTGTAGACCCAGATCAGCCTGCGACTTCGCGCAGTCTGATCAGGGTCTGCACTGTTCGCAGTCATAACACACTGATCACGTTTCTTACAAATAGTATTGGTCCTTATCAAGCTGCAGGAGTTTGCTTACAGATCAGGAGCATCACGTACATAAGCGCCATGTCTCTACAACTGGAGAAATGGGGCTTATTTGGATGTGTGGCCAGTGTTGCTGCTGAACAAGTAGCACACGCATGTAGCCTAAAGAAACTATCTATATATTGCTTGTTAGAAGCATGACGGGTGTTTCATTGATGGAATGGCGAACAGTGCAGATCCTGATCAGACTGTGCGGATGCACAGGCTGATCTGGATCTACACTGGTCGCAAAACCCGTAAGTCCCATTTCTCCGTCAGCCACATATCAGTCTGTACATCTGCATTAGGTTTTGCCAATGAGTAACTGAGTTCAAAGTTCAAAGGCACATTAGAAGTAAGTAACATTTAACTAAACCTCTTCCAGTTTTAAGCAAATTGGTGTGGCATTTAGTCTTTGAAATGCCTATCAATTTTCAACATTGACATTTCAAACTGTATCACATATCAATCATTCACATTGGTGATTATTGATCGATTGATTATTCGTGTTTAACGGCCTATCAACGGCTAAGGTGATTTAAGGTCGGGCCAACAGGTTAGACTATCCTGTAATTAACCTGTCCATCAGGAGGGAAATTCCCAAAATCATAACAGAATATTTACAAAAAAATATATATTCAGCCCTGAAATTAGAATATCCTGACCTGGTGTCAGGTCCATTCCACATCATAGTCACTTAGCTCCAACACCAAAAGTAATATGATCAGCACTAATCCTATTACTTTTTTAACTATTTATAGCCCACAAATTTCCCAGCATGCAAAGAGTTAAATTATCTTTCACATGCTCCCGACCAACCTCCCACCGAACACTTTGGTAATCAAATATTGATTGATTACACACACATTGGTTTGTTTGTTTGTTTATTAGTGTTTAACGGCCTATCAACAGCTAAGGTCATGTAAGGCCGGGTAAACAGGTTTGATCCCATTTTAACCTGCTGCATTGGGGGGAAAATCCCAAAATCAGAACGGAATATTTACATCGAGAACAAATATATTCAGCCGTGAAATTAGAATAACCTGACCTGGTGCCAGGTCCATACCACACCAAAGTCACTTGGCCCCTTCCCCTACAATAGGATTACGAATAATCGTAATACTCACATAAGGGGTATAACCAGATTCAACTGTCACATACAAAATGCCAAAGACATATGTGAGGGCCAAACCAAGTCTCCAGTCAGAATTCCGGTAAGGATGAACCCCGATCGTTAAATTGCCCATCGCATACTCCCACCTGCCACTCACGTAATCAAATATTGATTGATTACAAACACATTGGTAATCAATATTTGTTGATTCATGGATTTATGATTCGTGGGTGCATTACAAAAATGTCAGAGATTCATTTATGACAAAATAAGATCCACATGTCAGTCAAATCACATTCTCAAACAGCACGGCTCTATACAGCTTTGTGTCCAGTCGGCAAAGTTTGCAGAAACTAAAATGGCGCATAAAGAAACTTGCAAAATGTAAAAGACATGACATTGCAGAGCTGCAGATAAGATTCGTGTGTAAAGAGTATTGTACCCCCTGATTTCAAATTAAATGCATACTTTATTTTTACAAATGCATTATTGATTTCTTCATTATTAAATAGGGAACAAATGATCAAAACAAATTTAACCATTAACTTATTGAGTGTATTATTACTTACTCACTTATGTACACTGTAAAACAGTTGAAAATGTACTTAGTTGAGCTGCAAAAAACAAACAGTGTTTGCTTTTTGCTGCTCAACGAAGTACATTTTAAAATTTATTACATTATTTCCACTACTCAATTTGAAACCTAATGCATATTTTCACATTGCTGTGAGTATTTTGTACTCCCACTGTTAATAATCAATGCGTATTCAGCTAAAATAAGTGCGTAAAATACGCAAATACGCCACTTATCTGGAGCTCTGACTTTGTACATAACATATTTGATACAAACAGGCTATGTATACTATGTAAGATACTGCCTTCAAGATTCAGAAAAAGTACAATGGTATCAAATGACATTCACAAATAAATATTTGCTTAATAAAGTATATACACACACGCACAACAATGAGCAGTTTCTATTTTTGGTACATTCCAAAAATGCTGGGTCGGGACAGAATATAAACATCTAGGGTTTTAGAAAATATGTCTTACCAGTTTCTATATTTTGGAGAGAAAAAAAGAATTCTACTCAAAACGATTTTAACTTCATGCAGGTAGAAAATATCCACATTTCAAAATATTTCTTGGTTTGTTGATGGAGGGTTCGAAAGTGAAAATGACAATGTTTAACATCCCAGCAACAGGTAGAGACCATGGTGTAATTTTTGATTTATTGGTGTTTATGGGCCTATCAACAGCTAAGGTCATTTAAGGCCAGACCAACAGGTTCGATCTCGTATTTAACCTGCTGCCTTGGGGGAAAAGTCCCAAAATCATAATGGAATATTTACATCGAAATAAATATATATTCAGCCATGAAATTAGAATAACCTGACCTGGTGCCAGGTCCACACCAAAGTCACTTGACTCCTTCCCCATAGAATAGGATTACGAATAATCGTAATATAGGTAATCACATAAGGGGTATAACCAGATTCAACTGTCACATGCCAACGACGTACGTGAGGGCCAAACCAGGTCTCCGGCCGGGATTCCAGTAAGGATGAATCCCGATCGTTAAATTACCCATCGCATGCAGGGATTCCGCTGGGAAAAATAAAAAAATCGCCACTTCAAAAAAAATAAAACAATTGGCGATAAAAAATTACAATTTTCGAAGAAAAAAAACCATAAAAAAAACACAAAATATATATTTTTATCGCCAATTGCGAAAGTGGCGATCGCCAGCAGAATCCCTGGCATGCTCCCACCTGCCACCCATGACTAAAATTGAAAATATGGAAATTCACAACATACATCTACAACATATTAAAATGCAATTGTATTTAACTGTAAGACATTGCTTAATAAATATTGTTTAAAGTATGTAATCAATGTTGGAAACTGGAATAAGGCAGATTTTATAAGACCATGGCACATAAACAGTATGGGCTGCCGGTTGTCAAAAATGATTTTAACAAAATTGCAAACAATATATCACGTGATAATTCTTTGTAATCCGAGTTGAAGAATAATCAAAACATACCATGCAGCATAATAAATATTTTACTGAATGTTGAACAGACTGATCAGTCTGATCTGGGACTACACTGCTCACAAATGCTACTAGTCATCTTTTGCCAACCAGAAACCCATATTAACTGTACACGGAGCTAAAAAATCAACTCAATAACGAGCCTGGAAGCTGTTAAATTATAACTATGTAGATACCGACAAAACATGTACAAATCATAGCACCGTGAAAATCAGTGTCAATACTATTAACGTGATTCACTGAGATGGGAAGCCATCAACAAGAAAAATCCATTTCTATCCACCAGACAATTATGACATCTGTGAGTTTGGCAAAGAGCAATTTTGAATTCAACAATTGTTGTGAACAGTTTGCCAACATTTAACTGGTAACCTATTATTTATGGAACATCTTGTAAAATTTACAAAAGAATTCTAGCCAAAAATTACGGACGGAAGCAAGAGATTGATTGATTTATTTATTAGTGTGTAACGTCCTATAAGCAGCTAAGGTCATTTAAGCCCGGGCCAACCTGTTGCAATGGGGGGTGGGGGTGGGGGGAATCAGAAAGGAATATTTACATCAAGAATAATATATATTCAGCCCTGAAATTAGAATACCCTCACCTGGTGCCATGCCCATACCACAACAACGTCACTTGACAACTTCTAAAAGTGATAGGATTATGAATAATCATATTACATACTCATATAAGAGGTATAACCAGATTCAACTGTCACATACAAGAATGCCAAAGACGTACGTGAGGGCCAAACCAGTAGCCGATTTCATCAACATCGCAAAGTATACTTTGAGGGAGCAATCATTGATTTTCCGAAATGCATTATTTCATGCAGAACTAACGATTGCATATATTTGATGATTAAAACTATGCAGAATTATTATACTGAATTTATTACATTATCACAGCCAAAATTGGCTGTGATAGATAATGTAACAAATTCAGTATAATAAAAATTAATAAATTTATTATAAAATTGAAAATTTCTCCCTCAAATCCGGATCGCTAAATTACACATCGTATGCCACCCACTCTTGAAGACATGATTTTTTATTCAACAAATGTACACATATACTAATTCCGGACAGAATAACAAAAAATGTTAACTGTCTCTGAGAATGGAGAGAAATGAAATGTGAAATTTGTTATAATGAGGAAAAATATACATACAAATCTATAAATAAAAGCGATTACATTTCAGATCTTTGATCTACTGACTGACGGATATACATGTGGCAAATTCTGATTTGGAGTATGTGTAACGGTTTTAAAACATTTAACCCTTAGACCGCTACTCACAATGGTCGTCTGCTGTTGCTTTTATATCTTGCCTTATTTCTCAATAAAAACATGTTTTGGCAGCACTTCAGAATCATTTCCAATGGAAATGAGTGCTGTCAAAGCATGTTGTAAATTGTTCTCAAGTGCTTTCAAAGCATGTTTTTTATGATAAAAATGGAAAAAAGAAAATAAACAGCAGACGGCAAAAAAAATAAAGATAGCGGTCTGGTCTAAGGTACCGTAATAAACATAACTATTCAGACACCATTTATTTGAGGAAACACATAAACATATGTGGTTTCCCTACAACAGTGAGCGTGCCAATAGTTAGGGTTAGTATGGCAGTACCAGGTTCATCACAATAACAATGTATTTGGATACACTTTGCTTTGTAGACCTTAATCAGACTGCGTGAATGTGCAGTCTTCTTTGGGTCTACACCGGTAGCAGATTCCAAAAGCTCCATGTCTCCCATCACAGTTTATCATGACAAGCACTTGTCAGAAATGAAACTGGCCTGGTTAATTTTCAGATCTATTTGATTTGATTTATTGGTGTTTAACGGCCTATCAACAGCTAAGGTCATTTATTTAAGGCAGGTTTGATCATTGGGGGGAAAATCCCAAAATCAGAGCGGAATATTTACATCGAAAAAAATATATTCAGCCCTGAAATTAGAAAAACCTGACCTAGTGCCAGGTCCATACCATACCGCACCAAAGTCACTTGGACCCTTCCCCTAAAATAATCGTAATACTCACATACATGTAAGGGGTATAACCTCATATATGACATGTACAAGAATGCCAACGACGTACGGCAAGGATGAATCCAGATTGTTAAATTACCATTCACATGCTCTCACCAGCCACCCACTAATTTTCAGATCTAGGTCTGTATACTCCTGAGGCCCGTTTCACTAAATTCTTACGACTAAAATGTTCGTAAGTTCAAATTTAAGATCGTCTGTAAATGTCAATTTATGCTCAATAAATGTAAATCCAATAATTATTTACAAGAAAACTTTGTTAATGTGAAATTTACAGACTATCATAATTTTGTACTTACGAACATTTTAGTCGTACGAAGTTTAGTGAAACGGCCCCCAGCTCTGTATACTCCAGCTCCTCAGGGACTACACCGATCACAAAAATCACAATTCTTCCCTTCCGAATGCTGGCAAGTATTTTGATCAATCAGTGAATTTGGTCGAAAATTGACAAATCACGTTATTGATGTCAACACGCCTCGCCACACCATATAACTGACCAATCCTTCACATCAGGGACCAGTCACGACAAATGGGGTCCTATTGGCCGGCCACATGGCCAGTGTAACACCTCATCAACTACATGTAGCCGAATACAGATCTGAAGTTTTCATTAGAATACACCAGGGATTCCGCTGGGGATTTTTTTCTCTCGAAAATTGTAATTTTTTATCGCCAATTGTTTATTTTTATCGCCAATTGCGAAAGTGGCGATCACCAGCGGAATCCCTGATACACATAATTGTTACCCGAAAACAATAGCAAACAGCCTAGGCTTGGATCAGACTGAGCGAATACCAGTTTCGCCAATGGTCAGTCTAGCTCCTGATCTGCTAACACATTTCTGCAGTCCGGTAAGGATTTACAGTTAGAAGCTAATCTGGGTCGACACTGTTCGAAAACTGAATTAACCTTTTACACTGTGGCCAATCCGAATCACATATAGCGCTGGTCACAAATTAGGTACACATAGTTTGTTATGACCACAACCACGGATGTGCAGGCTGATCTGAACCTACACCGTTCGCCAACTTAATAAAACCCCTTTTACCCCTGAGGCTATTCGATACATTTAGCGCCAGTCACCAATTAAGCAATCACTTACGGCTACAATCACCCCCCTAATGCTGATACAATGGCGATGTTGGATGGTCTGACATTTCATGCAATACAGAAAGGGAATTAAGTGGCTGGCATTCATGAATACTTTCCAGGATGTATTTCGCCACACGTAAACCCAGACTATTTATAATATATACAAGTTATTTTTCACATATTGGATTTTTAAGGAATTAAATGCAATTGAGCATTAGTGACCGCGGCATTTAGTTCCTTAAAAATCCAATACGTGAACAATAACATACTTATAATGAGACAAGTTTATAATGCAGCCTCACATCCGAGTATTGATTTTCGATTTCCTGTCAAACAGGTGGCCGTTAAATATGGTAATATGTACATGTAATGTATCGGGGTTATAATCTTGGAATATGTGATTAAGTGGAGCTTGATACTGGCCCACCTACCTAAATTGCAATTTGCTTTACCGTGAATTGAAATATACCTAGTGATTCATACAATCAAAGTACTGAAAGTACTGAAATATGTTATCTCCACAAAAACTGTGGTGTGCGAGGCAAGTTAACTTTGTAAAACACACTGGTGTAACTGAAATATATAGAAAATCATCCACCCCCTTTTACTGCTAGCTCCGTACGTACTGTCCCGTGAGACCTAAAGATAATAGCTGCAGTATTCATACGCACGTAATGTCTTGATTAGTATCTTCCAGAATTTAACTGATAAACTGAGCCCAAAACTGTGAAAACTAAAGAATAGTATACATTGTATGTAGAGTTTTAGATACAAAGCAAGACAGACCAAAACGCCATAGTTGATAAGTTGGCAGAGGGCACTATTTTCTTGGGTCGAACTCGCCGTTTAGGCGTAGCACGCTCAATAGCTGCCCCCACAGAAATTTGCGTGACACAATATGCTATCTCAAGGGAGACATACAATTTAGAACCCTTTGAAGCACCAGAAAGGAACTTGCTAAACATAATGTACACAACATCTATATTTGTGACTGCGACTGGAGAAAGTAGGGCTTATGGCATTTGTGACCAGTGTATATCCAGATCAGACTGCGCATTTGCGCAGCCTGATCAGGACCTACAGGACCTACAGTCTTTCAGTAATTAAAACATCAGTTATGTCTCTACCAATATTTACTGACCCTTATCAGACATGCGACAAGTGTCTGCTAGCAGATCTAGAGCTACAAATGCCATAAACACAATTTTTTTTTTTTTTTTTTTTTTTTTTTTCCAGTCGCTTCCACAAATCCAGGGATTCCGTTGGCGATCGCCACTTTCGCAATTGGCGATAGAAATAAACAATTGGCGATAAAAAATAGCAATTTTCGAGAAAAAAAATCTAAAAAATAAATAAATTTTGGTTTGTTTTGTTTTTTTATTTTTTTTCTTGAAAATTGTAATTTTTGAAAGCCTGGATTTTTTTTTTTTAAAGTGGAGAATTTTTTTATTTTCCCCAGCATTCCGGAATCTCTGCAAATCTATAGATCCGATTCTAGCCTACTCGCAGTCATACATACTACTTACACTGTTTTGATTCACACACCTCACATACAACACTATACAGACGTTTCCGAATTCAATCGCAGCACAAATTTGTTTGACTTCGGGTCAATAACTTCCTCGGTTAGATTAAAATGTGGCAGTTTCCGTACGGAGCACAGTATCGACAAATCGTTTTGCCGCAACTGGAATATTGTTCCGTTCTCGATTTCGCGCGTCAGCAGCTGATCACAAATTAGCACCCACTTATGCGTACTTCGGTAGTCTTTGTCGTTCATTATAACGACGCCCTGCGAGAGGTATTTCTCGATGAACGCCTTGGCACTGATGTCGTGACATATACAGGTCGCGAGGTGTTGTAGGACGGACTCCATAGTGTAGCGAGGTTGTTGGCGCGTGATGCGGAGGTATTTCTGGAGGGGTCGCGCCATTGAGGGGAACACAGCCTGCGCGGCTTCCTGAGGGTCCATCGCTATAGCCGGCCCTGTAACGAGACAACAACGGAAATAGGGATCATGATGTAAAATAAAAATAACCCTTTCGTGAGGGTCCATCGCTATAGCCGGCCCTGTAACGAGACAACAACGGAAATAGGGATCATGATGTTAAATCAAAATAACCCTTTCGTGAGGGTCCATCGCTATAGCAGGCCCTGTAACGAGACACGATGGAAATATGTGGCTGTGACTGAAGTAATGGGGCTGTCTGATCTGAATCTACACTGGTCGCAAACCCTAAACCCCATTTCTCCAGGCAAAGCCACATATGGCTGTAAAATTGGGCATATCACAAATAAAGTGCAGATACCCCTTTCGCTATAAAGGGCCCTGTAATGACACTATGGAAATATGTAGCTGTGACTGGACAAATGGGGCTTACAGGATTTGTGACCAGTGTAGCTCCTGAACAGACTGATCTGAATCTACACAGGTCGCAAAACCCATAAGCCCCATTTCTCCAGTCACAGTCACATATGGGTGTAAAATTGGGCATATATATCGCAAATAAAGTGCAGATAACCCTTTCCTGAGGATGCATCGCTATAGCGGGTAATTATTTATGGAAAGGCGAACCTGCATCCACACTGTCTTATCCGAATCTACACTGGTCGCGAACCCTAATCTCCGTTTCTCTAGTCACAGCCACATACGGATGTAAAATTGGGTATATCACAAATAAAGTGCAGGTACCCTTTCCTAAGGATGCATCACTATAGCGGGTCCTGTAACGAGATACGGAAATCACAGGTGGAAGACTCAGACCTGTGACACAAAAAATGCCCATTACAAAAAATCCATTACCCCACCCACTTGGTCTCATACAGTACAATCTTCTCTATAAAGAAGATAGTACTGTATGAGACCAAGTGGGTGGGGTAATGGATTTTATGCAATGTGCATTTTTTGTGTCACAGGTTCGAGTCTTCCACCTGTGACAGAAACAGGATTGGGGATGAAGACTGGGGCTTACGACTGTTTCGGCTGTCTAACTGCGCCGTCGATGTGTATTTTCATAAATATCTAAGCAACTATATTGGAGTGGTCTTCGTGAGAAATGAATTTATACATGTCAATGAGAAAACTTCATATTTTCAAATGATTGGACTAACAGATTGACAATTTGACTACATGTACATGTACGTAGATTAGAACGGATAGTAACCACACTTTCATGGAAATCTATTATTCTTGTTTATTGACCAATAGATTGATTGATTGATTGAATGGGGGAGGGTGTTAATGTCTGATGTATAATGTCCAGAGATCCAGATAAGCTGTGTATTTGTTTAAATACCCAATTAAAATTGCCAAAAACCCAATTGAAATCAGAAGTAGTGAGTATCAAAAAGTAATAGAAAATTGTGGTGCCTTCATCATGCTGCAGAAAAAATAAACCGAGCTGTCTGCTGATGTGTAAACAGCAGTGTGATTTTATTTTACCCACTTAAAATTTTACCCAATTGTTTCAGAAATGATGGAGTGACAATACTCTATTACTAATTCCTTATCTGGAGCCCTGAGTAGGTGTTGAATGGCGTTTGCTACCTGTGAGTACACAATCCTAAGGCACTGATATGCCAATCTATGTTTTCAAACAAACGTCTTTGCTATTGAAAGCATACGTTTATGCTAATCGTCAGGATTAGGATTGGTACAAAGTTGTAAATGTACTGCCACCAGACCACATGCCTGGGATCATATGTGATAAGTGGAGAAATTAGGCTTATTAAAAACTGTGACCAGTCTAGCTCCTGATCTGTGACTGGAGAAATGGGATTTACTTGGTATGGCATTGGTAGTCAGTCTAGCTCCTGATCTGTGACTGGAGAAATGGGAGTTAATGGTATGACATTGGTAGTCAGTCTAGCTCCTGATCTGTGATGGAGAAATGGGATTTTATTGTATGGCATTGGTGTAGTCTAGCTCCGTGTGATGGTGTTAATGGTATGACATTGGTAGTCAGTCTAGCTCCTGATCTGTGACTGGAGAAATGGGATTTACTTGGTATGGCATTGGTAGTCAGTCTAGCTCCTGATCTGTGACTGGAGAAATGGGATTTACTTGGTATGGCATTGGTAGTCTATTCTGTAGAGAAATATTAATGGTATGACAGTCAGTCTAGCTCCTGATCTGTGACTGGAGAAATGGGATTTACTTGGTATGGCATTGGTAGTCAGTCTAGCTCCTGATCTGTGACTGGAGAAATGGGAGTTAATGGTATGACATTGGTAGTCAGGTAGCTCCTGATTCGTGAGGAGAAATGGGATTTACTTGGATGATTGGTAGTCGTAGCTCCTGATCTGTGATGGAAAGGGTTTCTGGAGAAATGGTAGTCAGTCTAGCTCCTGATCTGTGACTGGAGAAATGGGAGTTAATGGTATGACATTGGTAGTCAGTCTAGCTCCTGATCTGCCAGCACACTCATCCAGCATGATACATAATAGTTATAGTTCATATATTGGATATTTAATAAATTAATTTTGTAGCGAGCGAGAAATTAATTTATTAACAAGAAACGAGGCAAAGCCACGAAGGCCAGGTTTTTTCCAAGCATAGACACTTGGATAACATAATTATACCCACTTTTTGTAGACTAGATGGCCGTGGCCTGCATGTCGCGCCTTGGGGCGAGGCATGGACACTAAAAAATTAGATATAGTAGATGGAAAAACTTGAACGAAAAAACTTTAACCGGACACACGGACGTACGGACGGACGTATGCCAAAATGCCGACGATATCGCGCTTTCTGCAAGCGGGTGCGACAATGATGATAAACACCCATGTGAAGTATGAAGGTAATGGGTGAAGCAGTTGCAGAGATATAGTACACAAAAAAACTTTTAACAAAAAAATTCAAAGTAATTTGACCTTGACATTGGGCACAGGGTCCGCACGGTTGTGGGGTAGAATGAAAATATGGATGATGATAAACACCCATGTGAAGTTTCAAGGTAATGGGCGAAGCAGTTGCAGAGATATAGTAAAACTTTTAACCAAAAAAACTTTAACCAGACGTACGTTAAAAAGTTAACGTTGAAAATGGCTAAGTCAATTACGTAGAAATAATAGGTGAAGGTAAAAACAAGAAACGAGGCAAAGCCACGAAGGCCAGGTTTTTTCCAAGCATAGACACTTGGATAACATAATTATACCCACTTTTTGTAGACTAGATGGCCGTGGCCTGCATGTCGCGCCTTGGGGCGAGGCATGGACACTAAAAAAATAGATATAGTAGATGGAAAAACTTTAACGAAAAAAAAACTTTAACCGGACACACGGACGAACGGTCAGGACGTATGCCAAAATGCCGACGATATCGCGCTTTCCGCAAGCAGGTGTGACAATGATGATAAACACCCATGTGAAGTATCAAGGTATTGGGTGAAGCAGTTGCAGAGATAGTACTACACGGAAAAAAACTTTAACAAAAAAATTCAAAGTAATTTGAACTTGACATAGGGCACAGGATCGCGCTTTCCGCAAGCAGGTGCGACAATGATGATAAACACCCATGTGAAGTATCAAGGTATTGATTGGGTGAAGCAGTTGCAGAGATATAGTACACGAACAAAATTTAACAAAAAAATTCAAAGTAATTTGACCTTGACATTGGGCACAGGATCGCGCTTTCCGCAAGCAGGTGCAACAATGATGATAAACACCCATGTGAAGTATCAAGGTATTGGGTGAAGCAGTTGCAGAGATATAGTACACGAACAAACTTTAACAAAAACATTCAAAGTAATTTGACCTTGACATTGGGCACAGGATCGCGTTTTCCGCAAGCAGGTGCGACAATGATGATAAACACCCATGTGAAGTATCAAGGTATTGGGTGAAGCATGCAGTTGCAGAGATATAGTACACGAAAAAACATTAACAAAAAAATTCAAAGTAATTTGACCTTGACATTGGGCACAGGGGCCGCACGGTTGGGGGTTAGAATGAAAATATGGATGATGATAAACACCCATGTGAAGTTTCAAGGTAATGGGCGAAGCAGTTGCAGAGATATAGTATAACGAAAAAGTTTTAACCAAAAAACTCGAACCAGACGTACGTTAAAAAGTTAACGTTGAAAATGGCTAAGTCAATTACGTAGAAATAATAGGTGAAGGTAAAAAAATGGTCACATGTTGGATAGTTGTATGTGGTAGGCACCCCTTGGTTATGAAGCTGTGAAAGTTTGGTGGTCCTAGGTGGTACAGTACCAAAGAAATGGACTTAAACACGAAAACTTAACATTGTAAACGTCGAAAACTTAACATTGAAAATGGCTAAGTCGACTGCGCGGAAAAAATGGGTGAAGTTAAAAAAAAAAGTAACATGTTGGATAGTGATATGTGGTGGGTACCCCTTGATTATGAAGCTGTGAAAGTTTGGTGGTCCTAGGTGGTACAGTACCAAAGAAATGGACTTAAAACACGAAAACTTAACATTGTAAACACGAAAACTTAACATTGAAAATGGCTAAGTCGATTACGCGGAAAAAATGGGTGAAGTTAAAAAAAGAGTAACATGTTGGATGGTGATATGTGGTGGGCACCCCTTGATTATGAAGCTGTGAAAGTTTGGTGGTCCTAGGTGGTACAGTAACAAAGAAATGGACTCAAACACAAAAACTTAACATTGATTGTGGACGCCGCCCGCCGCCCCCCCCCGCCCGCCCGGCTTTCGCCAATCCAATAGCCTGGATTTTTTTTCAAAAAACCTGGCTAAAAATGGTCACATGTTGGATAGTTTTATGTGGTAGGCACCCCTTGGTTATGAAGCTGTGAAAGTTTGGTGGTCCTAGGTGGTACAGTACCAAAGAAATGGACTTAAAGACGAAAACTTAACATTGTAAACGCGAAAACTTAACATTCAAAATGGCTAAGTCGACTGCGCGGAAAAAATGGGTCAAGTTCAAAACAAAGTAACATGTTGGATAGTAATATGTGGTGGGCACCCTCGATTATGAAGCTGTAACAGTTTGGTGGTCCTAGGTGGTACAGTAACAAAGAAATGGACTCAAACACGAAAACTTAACATTGTAAACGCAAAAACTTAACATTGAAAATGGCTAAGTCGACTGCGCGGAAAAAATGGTTAAAGTTAAAAAAAAAAGTAACATGTTGGATAGTAATATGTGGTGGGCACCCGCCCGCCCGCCCACCCACCCGCCCGCCCGGCTTTCGCCAATCCAATAGCCTGGTTTTTTTTCTCAAAAAACCTGGCTAAAAATCCAATATGTGAACTATAACGTACTTATCATTTACCCTGCCCAGTTGCGAAGCTCCGCCCCCAACATTGATTTCGAAACGTTATAAAAGTATGTGATTGGCGGTGTGACACAAAGTGAGCCCGTGTGGGCGGTAATATGCTTTGCGTCTCGCGAACTGATGACACCAAGGCATAAAATCAGTTCTAAATATAGCGCTGAACATTTAATGATTATTTTAATACATATTGGCGAAAGCGTCGCAATATGCGATTAATTGAGACGAAGTGCCATTCTTTCATTGGTCGAGAAACTAGGGTAAACAATAAAGATAATTATTGGTTATCAATAGCTTGACAAAGGTTCCACTGACTGATGCGCAGGCTGATCTGGGTCTACACTGGTCGCATGGGCCATAAATCCTATTACTCCAGCCATTTCTGTGACACATATTTGTTGGTTTGTCTAATATCTATGATACTGTACTGCAGGATAAATCTTTATAAATCAAATATATTGACATTCAAACTGGAAGATTAACAAATATTTCAAATATCAATGACAGATAAGTAGATATTGTATGGTAGAGTGAAAATACTACATATACAGGTTAACCCATTATATTCGGAATACACATTTACGGTATGAAATATTTAAATATTTTATTTTTATATTTTTTATTTCTCAAAGAAAGTATATGTTGTGACCAATCATTTGAACCGTCTCGATGAGACGGTTCAAATGGTGGTCACGACATAGACTTCTAAGCACAAATGAAGAAAATATTTAGGATTTTCCACAAAGAAATTGGTATATATCCTCAGCATGAAATCACAGGTGGAAGACTCGGACCTATGACACCAAAAAAATGCCTATTAAAAAAAATCCCATTACCCCACCCACTTGGTCTCGTACAGTACCATATATGCTATATAAAGGTGGGTATAAATATGGCTATTATAGAAAGAGCCCTCTCTTTTCCGGCTCGCACAAACACAATAAACATCGATTAAATGTATGACTTCTGTCTCTGGCAAACGATAAAGGTATTAGGTGTGTGAATATACTCACTTCAAATCGCTGTTTCCAGCATTTATTCAGTTATTCGCATTTTGTATACCCCATCCAAAGCGAAATGTGCGTGTACGAAAGAATCTCACACAGAATCGGAGGCCGTCCGGCTGGATTATCGGTCATATTTGGCCGTTAGCTGATCGCCAGCTCAAACTAAAAACACTTTTTTCTATAATTTTGTTCATTATCTGGAACTGGGTCAATGCACCATCTAGCTTCCATAATACAAGCACCGAAGCACCTATGTAAGAACATCTCTGATTGGCTAAAATAAAAATAGACGCAAGGACTTTCCCTTTTCAGGGTTTCCGGAAGACATAATCTGATTGTACGCGAATCATGAATGAAAGCCAATGAAATTAGAAAAAAGTGTTTTTTAGATCGGTGAACGATCACAATTGGACGAACTTTGTATGGTTGGAGTTACTAATGTATATGGTCATGGTGCATGACTTTAGTTTGAGCTGGCGATCAGCTACCGGTCAAATATGTTTGTTTGTTTGTTTGTTTATTGGTGTTTAACGGCCTATCAACAGCTAAGGTCATGTAAGGCTGGGCAAACGGGTTCGATCCCGTTTTAACCTGCTGCATTGGGGGGAAAATTCCAAAATCAGAACTGAATACATGTATTTACATCGAGAAACAATATATTCAGCCCTGAAATTAGAATAACCCGACCTGGTGGCAGGTCCATACCACACCAATGTCACTTGGCCCCTTCCCCTAAAATAGGATTACGAATTATAAGGGGTATAACCAGATACAACCGTCACATACAAAATGCCAAAGACGTATGCGAGGGCCAAACCAGGTCTCCAGTCGGGATTCCGGTAAGGATGAACACCGATCGTTAAATTACCCATCGCTTGCACCCACCTTCCACCCACCCGGTCAAATATGACCGATAAATTCGATAATCCACGCCGGATGGCCTCCGATTCTGTGTGAGATTCTTTCGTACACGCAAATTTCGCTTTGGATGGGGTATACAAAATGTGAATAACTGAATAAATGCTGGAAACAGCGATTTGAAGTGAGTATATTCACACACCTAATACCTTTATTGATTGCCAGAGACAGAAGTCATACATTTAATCGATGTTTATTGTGTTTGTGCGAGCCGGAAAAGAGAGAGCTCTTTCTATAATAGCCCTATTTATACCCACCTTTATATAGCATATGGTACTGTATGAGACCAAGTGGGTGGGGTAATGGGATTTTTTAAATAGGCATTTTTTTGGTGTCATAGGTCCGAGTCTTCCACCTGTGCATGAAATGGGTTAAATAACAAACAGAAGCAGCGAATAATGTAAGGGCACATTTCTTTGTGATTTTTATTTGTAACTTCATTTTGGGATTTTTCATTTGAGAATTTGAGAAAAAAAAACACACGTCCAAATCCAACAAATCCGACAAAGTGATAGTGAAAGTGGAAGGGTTCAACGTCCCAGCAACAGCTATGGTCATAATAGAGACGGGATCACAGTTTAAAGTCTCATCCGACAGGCCAGTAGCCTATTTCATCAACATTGCAAAGTATACTTTTCTAGCAAAGTATACTTTGAGGGAGAAATTTTCAATTTTATGATAAATTTATTAATTTTTATTATACTGAATTTATTACATTATCACAGCCATTTTGGCTGTGATAATGTAATAAATTCAGTATAATAATTCTGCATACTTCTAATCATCAAATATATGCAGTAGTTAGTTCTGTATGAAGTAATGCATTTTGGGAAAAGTAAATGATTACTCCCTCAAAGTATACTTTGCTAGAAAAGTATACTTTGCAATTTTGATGAAATCGGCTACAGTGCAATGGAAATACTACGTGCATGTAAGTATTGTTCACACCTAGGGTGAGGATTGAACTCACAACCTCCGGTATTGAAGCCCAATGCCATGACACCTACCTAGACCACGGCCCAATATTATTATTATTCCCAACACATACAACAAATCCAAAGTCGACACGTGATGTACATAACCACTGTGATTATATTTTCTCATGAATGATAATTATGGTAAAGTGTTAGTTCAGTTCACCGAATGATAACAGCGGGAATGAATATAGCAGACACTTGCTCTAAGGTTGATGTCGGGCAGGCGAGGAAGTAAATATAAATACGCTACCAATGATCACAAACAAACATCCGATACAGAAAACACACCACCGATTTAGCCGTTTATCCGACGTGCCACGAGAAAGACCAAAATTCAAGCTTGTCACTAAGTTCCAAGAACAGAACTCCATTCCATTCCATTACATTGCATTATACATATTTTAGCGCTATGACGGAGTAGCATTTACAAATATGTGTTCGAAGCGTTCTTTGTTTACTTTCTACTTCGTGGAGTGACCTAAGAATTTTGCTAATACACACTTTATATAGCAAGTTTATGATAATATGTTTGTCTCATAGTGAAGAATGTTCACTCAATAAATCTACAGCGAAGTGTGAATGTCAACTCTGCAGATTTTGATATATTTTATTGCACAAAATGGAAACATTATCCCGCAAATTTATACCATGCGTCACCTAAAAAAATAATATTTTCGACAGATTATAAAGTATGATCATTGCACATCAAAAATAAATACAGAGCATAAATAGTAATGTCCGTTAATATTTTAAGGAAACACTGTTATCGCCCCTGATGTCAGTGTGAAAATTTACATCTGATATAAAATGTATAATAATGCCAATCAATATGTGGTGCGGTAATGGTGAATGAATGTTTATTTTGCCAGAAAATGTCTCAGATGATGTATCTGATATAAAGAACAGTTTGTGCCTACAGAGTGGCATGTACCTTTAACCCTTCCTACGCTGTTGACAGAAATTGCCGTCTGCTGTTTTTCATTTTTGCTTTGGGGACGATTCTCATGTGCTGTCAAAACCAGGTTTTTGTCGAGAAATATTGAAAATAAAACATTTCCAGCAGCCGACAGAATTTAATTCAGCATACCCGGTAGTAAGGGTTAAGGCCTAAGGGGAAATTGTTTTCTCTTTTGATGTTTTGTTTGTGTCAGTGGGAAGTTTGATTTGCCGTTTTATTCCATGAATAAAACGCCAAATAAACATTCACACTGACCTAATAGTGAATGAACGAGCATTGCTGCTCTACAACACTACACAAAAGGCTTGGTGTAAATAAACCGTCTTCAATGAAATGGGCTGTACACAGGCCAACACCTCAAAAATACATTATGTCCACATGAATTTATGACCCGGTGACAATTACAGCAAATGCTTTCAACTTGAACCCATTTAATCACTTTTAATGTGAATCTCTTTAGCAAGTTTCCGTCTTTTATGATTGGCCGTCCGTTGAAAGGCAAACGACCAGGTATAAAAGTTAAAACATCAATATAAAGTTTACCAAATGCATATAAAAGGTTTTTGTATACAGTTACAGCCCTTATTTACATCATACATGACATACATGTATACAGTAAACAGCAATGTTTACATTTATTGCTTGCCCTACTTTCTCGACCAATGAAAGCACAGCATGTTGTCTCATTTAAACGCATATTGCGACACTTTCACCAATATGTATTAAATTAATCATTAAATGTTGACATATATGTGCAAAGTTATATTTATATACAGATGTCCCGCTTGTAAAACCACCAATCACGTAATAGTAGCAGTATTTGAAGCGCGTATTTGGATGCGCGCGTGTGTGTGTGTGTGTGTGTGTGGTGGGGGGGGGGTGGGGGGGGGGGGGGGGGGTAGGTTGGGGAGCGATGTGGCACTCCATTCAAACATAACATGAGCATGCGAGGATCACATAATGAATTTTTAACAAAATAATTGCTACTGCTCGCTACAAAATTAATTTATTGATAATTCAATATGTGAACTACAACTATTCCATACATGTAGTTGGAAAGGACATTTATTTCCAGTGTACAGTAGCATTTGTATTCCACTTCGAAAGTGAACGTGAATGGGATTAACGTACCAGCAACAGCTAAGGTCATTTAGGGATGGGACCTCGGTTTCAAGTCTCATCCGAAAGACCAGTGGGATGGAATTAAGTATTTGTTATGCCCTAGGCGAGGCTACAGCCTACGGATTGGAAGTCAGGTGTTCTAACCCCTAGGCCCAAACCCATCTCTGGTCCAAATGCACATTTGCTGTATCCCTATTAGCCAATCAAATCCCCATTTTTCCATTTGAAAGTGGGGCGGGTGCTAATGAACAATGAGTGAGTGAGTGAATAGGGTTTAACGTCCGCTTTTCTGACATAGAGGTACAAGCCTCAGGGAGTCTACACGCAGACGGGTCAACGGGGTCGTGTCCCGTATCCACCTGTCCGAGGGGGGTAAATCCCAACTTCAGAACTCAATATTTACAATCAAAATATATATTCAGTCCTGAAATTAGAACAACCTGATCTGGTGCCAGGCCCTCGCCACACCAGCATCATTTATCCCATCCCCTAAAAGTAATAGGATTAGCGCTAATATTACTTTATATATGGGGCATAGCCTGACTCAACTCTCAAATACAAGAAAGCCAAAAATGTACATGAGGGCCAAATCCGGTATAGTGGGTTCCGGAAAGTATGAACCCAATCGTTAAGCCAGTTTAGTCGCCTTTTACGACAAGCAATGGCTACTGCAGCACTATTCTCAGGATCAGTTGATCCCGCCCCGGTGCCTGCACGGGGCTAATGAACAATGAACACTGAAAGCATAATATCCTGGGATATGTATCGACTAAATCCGACTTACATGCATATTTAACCCTTAAACCGCTATCTCAATTTTTTTTGTCGTTTGCTGTTTATTTTCCATTTTTATCATCAAAACATGCTTTGACAGCACTTTAGACTAATTTACAACATGCTTTGACAACACTTCAGAATCATTTCCATTGGAAATGATTCTGAAGTGCTGTCAAACCATGTTTTTATTGATAAATAAGGCAAGATATAAAAAGCAACAGCAGACGACAATTGTTGTGAGTAGCGGTCTAAGGGTTAAGTAGTTAGCTAACCACATGATGAAAAATGGAGAGCGGAGGAAAGATGGGATGGAACAGTAGAACTATGCATACAACTAGTAGTAACCTACAGTACAGAAAGTGGCCATAAGTGAGGAACCAAGATGGCCGACAGAAATATGGTTTTTGCCTTGTACATTGTGATGTGCATCACAGGTGGAAGACTCGGACCTATGACACCAAAAAAATGCCTATTAAAAAAAATCCCATTACCCCACCCACTTGGTCTCGTACAGTACATAACGTTAATTCAAGGTGACTATAAATAGCGCTATTATAGAAAGAGCCCTCTTTTTTCCGGCTCGCACAAACACAATAAACATCGATTAAATGTATGAAATATGTCTCTGGCAATCGATAAAGGTATTAGGTGTGTGAATATACTCACTTCAAATCGCTGTTTCAAGTATTTATTGAGTTATTCGCGTTTTGATTACCCCATCCAAAGCGAAAGTTGCGTGTACGAAAGAATCTCACACAGAATCGAAGGCCGTCCGGCGTGGATTATCGGTCTATTTGACCAATAACTGATCGACAGCTCAAACTAAAGTGGTTGCACCATGACCATATACATTAGCAACTCCAACCATACAAAGTTCGTCCAATTGTGATCATTCACCGATCTAAAAAACACCTTTTTTCCACTTTCATTCATGATTCACGTACTATCAGATTATGTCTTCCGCAATCCCGAAATAGCTTGAATGACGTCATACAGTTTAGATTTAGCCAATCAGAGATGTTCTTTACATAGACGCTTCCGGTTGTATTATGGAAGATGGTGCATTGACCCAGTTCCAGATAATGAACGAAATAAGACAAAAAAGTGTTTTTTAGATCGGCGAATGATCACAATTGGACGAACTTTGTATGGTTGGAGTCTCTAATGTATATGATCATGGTGCACGACTTTAGTTTGAGCTGGCGATCAGCTATCGGCCAAATATGACCGATAATCCAGCCGGACGGCCTCCGATTCTGTGTGAGATTCTTTCGTACACGCAACTTTCGCTTTGGATTGGGTAATCAAAACGCGAATAACTCAATAAATACTTGAAACAGCGATTTGAAGTGAGTATATTCACACACCTAATACCTTTATCGATTGCCAGAGACATATTTCATACATTTAATCGATGTTTATTGTGTTTGTGCGAGCCGGAAAAAAGAGGGCTCTTTCTATAATAGCGCTATTTATGCTCACCTTGAATTAACGTTATGTACTGTACGAGACCAAGTGGGTGGGGTAATGGGATTTTTTTTAATAGGCATTTTTTTTGGTGTCATAGGTCCGAGTCTTCCACCTGTGATGTGCATCCATTAACCCTTAGCCTGCTGATCGCGAAAACTATTGTCTGCTGTTGCTTTATATTTTGCCGTTTCTCAATAAAAACATGGTTTGACAGCACTTTAGAATCATTTCCAATGGAAATGATTCTAAAGTGCTGTCAAAGCATGTTTTTGATGAGAAAAATCTAAAATAAGACATAAACAGCAGATGAAAACATTTCATTCAGCAAGCTAAGGGTTAAATTAAACCTATTTTGTGCATGTCTACAAATGTGCATACATGTACAACATTCTTAACACATTAATAGCCACGGCATCAGGGTATGGGATCAAATGGTCGATTGTTTTGTCTGGAGTAATGGCGGCGCTGACGAGGTCTCGGATTACATTGTGATTTCTTCCTTTTAATGATGACTATGTTCCATGTGCCAATACCATTATTTATAATGCAATTAGTCTGAACATTCTGCAGAGAAATTTGAATCGGACGGAATCGAACTTTGTTTAAACTTGGTCGATTCAAATTTTTCTGCAGAATGTTCAAACTACATGGACTAACTGCATAAGTAATGCTGCTAAATTTGGTATTGGCAGACTCGTAGTCGTATTGATGAAAAATAAGATTCACCTGAAACCTCATTACTCCAGGCAAACAATAGACCACGTGATCCCATACCCTGGGCATGCTCACTCACAATTATCAACTGATACAGTCATGTTAACTTCAGACGGAAATCAAATATGCACCATATATTCCGACATGCAGTCACCGGAACAACGTTTTATTGTCAACCTGTCCAAACATTTGGATAACCACTAATTTTCAAATTTTTCAAACTTGATAATGCCATCATAATGGACAGAATTTCGGCCATAAACTCCGCAATCAGTGAAATCTCACTGAATGATAACAAGATATCTTCAAATAACGTTTTTCTGAATAACCAAGTCGGTACAGTATATATCAGACCACGGAGAATGTTGAAACATCAACCAGCATAGGCCAATATAGGCCTGATTATTTCATATTTTGTGAATATGCCAACACTCTTTTACAACACATCATTTCCAAACTAGCAAACAGAGTAGACCCTGATCGGCCTGCACAGTGCAGGCTGATCAGGGTCTACTCTGGTTGCAAGAATAAACTTTAACCATTTCACGTTCACATTCTACACTGACAAAAGAAGACAAACGACCCTGGATAAATTTAGACGGGACAAAGGACTTTCAATTCGCGGACAGGATAATCGTAATTTAATGGCCTATTTTACAATAAAGTTTTCTCAATGCAGGTAAGATGTTTTCTGCTATAACTAAAGAATAACACTTTAAAACGAATTAAAGTGTTTACGATGAATTTATAATCAAATGACTGTCTGTAGCACGTTTTTGCAGGAGTCATCGATTAATCTATTTGATTAAATGTTCGCCATTTTGTAACAAGGGCATTGTTATCACTAAGCTAAACCCCTCGCTGGCAGCCTTGATAATAAACAGAAAAACAAATTCGCCTTACAAACAAGGTGAACATAAGTCCTCGGTGACCTTGACCTTGGGCGGTCGGACGCACAGGTGGAAGACTCGGACCTATGACACCAAAAAAAATGCCTATGAAAAAAAATCCCATTACCCCACCCACTACAGTACAGTACCATATACATGTATGCTATACAAAGGTGGGTAACTATAAATAGGGCTATTATAGAAAGAGCCCTCTCTTTTCCAGCTCACACACCGATTTAAAAAACTCTTTTTTCTAATTTCATTGGCTTTCATTCATGATTCGCGTACAATCAGATTATGTCTTCAGGAAACCCTGAAAAGGGAAAGTCCTCGCGTCTATTTTTAGGTTTAGCCAATCAGAGATGTTCTTACATAGACGCTTCGGTGCTTGTATTATGGAAGATGCATTGACCCAGTTCCAGATAATGAACAAAATTATAGAAAAAAGTGTTTTTTAGATCAGCGAACGATCACAATTGGACAAACTTTGTATGGTTGGAGTCTCTAATGTATATGGTCATGGTGCACGACTTTAGTTTGAGCTGGCGATCAGCTATCGGCCAAATATGACCGATAATCCAGCCAGACAGCCTCCGATTCTGTGCGAGATTCTTTCGTACACGCACATTTCGCTTTGGATGGGGTATACAAAATGCGAATAACTGAATAAATGCTGGAAACAGCGATTTGAAGTGAGTATATTCACACACCTAATACCTTTATCGATTGCCAGAGACAGAAGTCATACATTTAATCGATGTTTATTGTGTTTGTGTGAGCCGGATAAGGGAGGGCTCTTTCTATAATAGCCCTATTTATACCCACCTTTATATACCATATGGTACTGTACGAGACCAAGTGGGTGGGGTAATGAGTTTTTTTTTTAATAGACATTTTTTTGGTGTCATAGGTCCGACTCTTCCACCTGTGGTCGGACGTGGGTGCAGAACAAAGCACCATCCCATAACACACATTGTGGCCAAATATTATCAAAATCAGAGAAGCGGTTCATTAGCTATTGAAAAATGAAAGATGTTACTAACGTTCGCACGTACATGTACATGGATGTACACACATACGTACGCATACAATGTATATGGACTAACACGCTCCAGATAAGCTGCGTATTTGCTTAAATACCCAATTAAAATTGCCAAAACCCCAATTGAAATCCAAAGTAGAGAGTATCAAAAGGCAATACAAAATTTATGGTACCTTTATCATGCTGCAGAAAACAATAAACAGATCACACATATAGCATATTTTTCTTATTTTACATGAAAACATATCTTGGTATTTCCTTAGAATTGTCTCCAAGGAGACCATTCTAATGAAATGTCAAGATATGTTTTCATTTCGAAGCAAACTATTCATTAATTGCTGCATGTTAATGTGTAAACAGCAGTGGGATTTTATTTTACCCAATTAAAATTGTTAAATACCCAATTGCTTCAGAAATTATAGAGTAACAATACTCAATTACTAATTCCTTATCTGGAGCCCTGGACTAACACGATATGCCCTCTTGCCTATTGGCAAGGGATAATAAATGGCCGATGTAGCCTCATTGCTATTTGTTAACAGCGTATGCACAGACAAGCATACATGTAATCTGATCAGGACCAACTCTGCTCCACTTAGAAATACAATGAAAGTATTTTTCATGCTGTGGGTTATTTTTTGTTTGTTTGTTTGTTTGTTGGGGTTTAACGGCCTATCAACAGCTAAGGTGATTTATTGTATTACCTGTACAAGTACATGTACAAATGATGGGAAAATCACAAAATCAGAACTGAATATTTACAATAATAAAACTATATATTCAGCCCTGAAATCATAATAATCCTGATCTGATGCCAGGTCCTCGCCACACCAAAATCACTTGGCCCCCTCCCAAAAGCACTTTAAAGCAGTAGGATCAGTAATAATCTTACCACTTTTATAATGGGCAATAACCCAATTCAACTCCCAGGTAACAAAAAAGCCAAAGATAAAAAAAACGTACCTGAGGGCCAAACCAGGCAAATCGTGATTCCAATAAGGAGGAACCCTACCGTTAATTTATGCTGTCGCGTTCGCACGACCACCACCCACGCCTTGGGTTAGTACGAACGGACAGTCAGACACTGGTAATGCTAAATTCCCCCTCCACTATCACGGTGGGGCATAAAAATATTCTCAGCCGCAAGTGCCAGCCTATTTCTTGCCTTAGCATGCTTAGTTTCCAACACTATGAATAAATAGCAAAAATGTGTAATAACAAACACGCCCCCTGCCGAGACAAAATTAGCAACATCCTTCACGTCTGAGGATTTACCTTCTGACTGTATCTCTTGCAACAGTTAAATATTGAGACAATACGAGATAAAGAGGGTTATTATCGAGCTTGCGACCAGTGTAGTTCCAGATCAGACCTACACTGTTTGCAAATGAATTAGAAACATGCCAAATCCTCCAATGAAGAATTTAGCTTTTAGTTAGGCTGCATATGAAAGGTAGCTCATATGGAGCTACACTGGTCAAAGTGAAAGTGAATGGGGTTTAATGTTCCAGCAACAGCTAAGGTCAGCAATTTAACGTCTCATCCGACCAGAGCTCCAGACAAGTTGTGTATCTACAGAGAATAATTCCTTAAATTCAATGTGTATTTTACTTCTACAAATGTATTATTGATTTTCTTCCTTATTAAATAGAGAATAAAAAATTATTTGAGCTGCATAAAAAAATATTTGAGCTGCTGCTTTTTGCAGCTCAATTAAGTAAATTTTAAACTTTATTACAGTATTTTCACTACCCAATTTGAAAATTAATGCGTATTTTCACATTGCTTTGAGTATTTTGTACTCCCACTTTTGATAATCAATGCGTATTCTGCTAAAATAAGTGCGTAAATATGCCAACATGCACCTAATCTGGAGCTCTGCATCCGACAGTCCAGTGGGACAAAAATACAATGTAGGGTGAAGATTGAACTCACAACCTCTGGAATTGAAAAGCAAAACGTCCCAGCAACAGCTAAGGTCATTTAGGGACGGAACCTCGGATTCCAGTCTCACCCGAAATATCAGTGTGATGGAAATACCATTAAAGTACTTCTCGATGCCTAATGCGAGGTTTGAACCCAAAACCACTGGATTGGAAGTCAGGTGGTCTAATCCCTAGGCCACAACCCATCCCTCTACGGTATTGAAGTCCAATGTCATATCCCCTAGGCCACGGCCCATCCCATACCCTGGTCAAACTCACAAGCCCCATTTTGTTGTGGCCAGTCACAAACGACACCAGGAATCCGCCCCCAGGGCTCGCCCTAGGCACAACACTGGATCTCAAAGTACACAGATTTTCAGGCTGGCCTGGGTTAACCCTTTAACCCCTAAGTAACTGGAATGGAGTTTGATATGTTAACTTTGCAACAAATCCAATTGGCACAAAATTATTTTCAGACTAGTACATTTATGAAAAGGGCGTGTTTTTGTTCTTAAAGATATGAAAATTACTTGCAAAAAGTGCAGATCCTGATGAGACGGCTCGTCACGAGCCGGCTCATCTGATCTACACTTTTTTTCAATACCACTAGGTCAGGCCTGTGGTACACTGAAAAGGTTAATCATGGTTTGCAAATGTTGATTTTCTTGCTTTCTCATACTGAAGCTAAATACTGCTATTAGCTAGCAGACTAGTTTATGGCAATAACAGAAATACCAGCCGTGTTCCGACAAAACCAGGCTTGTCGCCTCTGAGCAGTGTAGACACAGACGAGCCTGCAAATCCGCTACTCTGTTTGATAATCAATCATAAGCGAATTTTCCACTATGTGCCCAGAAACCAATAGCAGCATAACACATAGATCTGAAAGCCATCCAATCAGATACCATACAAGTCAAACGTAGATAGAAGCCTGGTTTAGCCAAACACTGGGCAATATATTATGTGGCTGTGACTGGAGAAATGGGGCCTATGGGTTTTGCGACCAGTGTAAATCCAGATCAGCATGTATATCCATCCGCAGTCTAGATAAGCATCTGCACCGTTAGCCATTCCCTCAGTGAAACACCAAGCATGCTTCATAGATCATTATCAGGCTACAGGAGTGTGCTATTTGATCAGGAGCTACACTGGACACAAATCCCATAATCCACTTTTCTCAAGTCATAGCTGATATATCATAATGTACCTGACAGGATACAAGATTGCTTTTAGCAGTGTTGGGGAAAAAATGGGAAATTTGAGAATGGAATGGAAAAGGAATGATCTTAATGAGGATTAAACAAATGAGATAATTGAATAGAGAAAAAAACAACACTAAACAAAATTAGAACATGAAAAATATAAACATACAGTGAAACCTCGCTAAAACGGACACCCATGGGAGGTCCCCAGCGTGTCCGGTTTAGAGAGGTTCCACTGTAAATCAGGCACATACACATTCTGGGACATACGTATGTCTTTTGCAATCATGAACATGTATTATCATCCGCGATGTGTTACAAAGAAACACATCAAAATGAGATCACATATATTTTCTTGGTGTTTGGTTTACAGAGGTTCCTAGATGTATATTTTGAAGAATGAACTGCTTACCGTTTTAGTCCTGTATGCGTGTAATATGAGTAAAGGAAGGTCCCATTCAAACCAATAGATGTATTTTGTAGTCAATGATTTTCCGTTTTTATCCTGCATGCGTTCACATGTAATACACACATTCACATGTAATACAAACGTTCACATGTAATACACACGTTCACATGTAATACACACGTCCACATGCAATACACACGTCCACATGCAATACACACGTCCACATGCAATACACACGTCCGCATGTAATACACACGTTCATATGTAATACACACGTTCACATGTAATACACACGAGAGAAAAGACCCAGAGCTCCAGATAAGGTGCGTTTTGGCGGATTTTACGCATTTATTTTAGCACTGATTATCAAAAATGGGAGTACAAAATACAATGCATCGATTTTCAAATTGAGTAGTGAAAATACTGTAATAAAGTTAAAATTTACTAAGTTAAGCTGCAAAAAGCAAACATATTTTGTAGAATGAACTCTCCGTTTTCATCCTGCATGCGTTTGATGCGAGTAAAGGCCTCATTCAAACCGACAGACACTAACGAACATATATATTTTGTAGGAAAGCAGTTTTCGTCCTGCATGCCAAGTTGGAACAGAACGAACATATATTTTGTAGGCAGAACTAACAGTTTTCGTTCGTCCAGCATGGCAAGATAAAGACCTCATTCAAACTGACTATAACCAACAGATAATATATTATAGAATGAACATACCAGTTTCGTCCTGTGAGTAAAGGCCACAGTCTAACGGAATATATAACTAACAGATGTATGTTGTAATTTCCGTTTTCGTTGGATCTGTTGGATGCGAGTAGTGGCCTTATTCAAACCAAACTAAGTCAAAAGATACGATATTTTGTGTTGAAAAATAATCACATTATTTTTTTTATTTCTCCATAAAGGTATATGTTGTTACCACTCATTTGAACCGTCTCGTCGAGACGGTTCAAATGAGTGGTGACAACATACACTTTCAAAAGCTTCATACTACTATAATTGTGTCCCGTCTCACCGTTTTCGTCCTGCATTCGTTTGATGTGGGTGAAGGCCTCCTCAGTAGCAGTAAACAGTCGGGCCTTCCTCTTCCGCACTCGCCTGTCGTACTCCTGCTCCTCATAGAACCTGCAATCACCGCTAATTGGGTTAAAGGTACATGCCCACTCAGTTTGCACAAACTGTTCTTTATAGGAATTAATTAGTGTATAATTGTGTCACTATTCCACCAGTGTTAACAATTACGAGGGCCCGATATACAGATATAATTAGTTAGTAATATTTAGTTCACTGATAGTGACTCGCGGTGGTATCAGGCTATTTTCATATGCAAATGAGGCATGATATTTTTTAATTATTTTCCCGTACTAATTAAATGTGTCACCTGAACAAATAATATTTTTTTCGACAGATTATAAAGTATGATTGATCAAACAATAATAAATACAGAGAATAAATAGTACATGTAATGTCCGTTAACATTTTAAGGAAACACGGTTATCTCCCCCTGATATCAGTGTGGAAATTTACGTCTAATATAAAATGTATAATAATGCCAATCAACACATGGGGACAGGGCTCCAGATAAGGAATTGGTAATTGATTATTTTCACTCCATCATTTCTGAAGCAATTGGGTATTTCAATATTTTAATTGGGTAAAATAAAATCACACTACTGTTTACACATCAACAGACAGCAATTATTGAATAGTTTGCTTCGAAATGAAAACATGTCTTGGCATTTCATTAGAAGTGTCTCCTTGGAGACAATTCTAATGAAATACCAAGATGTGTTTTCATGGAAAATAAGAAAAATATGCTATATTTGTGGTCTGTTTATTGTTTTCTGTAGCATGATAAACTCAGATAAAGGTACCACAAATTTGTTATTGCTTTTTGATACTCGCTACTTCTGATTTTAATTGGGTATTTACGCAAATACGCAGCTTATCTGGAGCTCTGCGTGGGGTAATAGTGAATTAATGTTTATTTTGCCAGAAAATGTCTCAGATGATGTCTCTGATATAAATAGAGGTGCAACGATACGGTCAAACCCGTATTGCGATATATTGCGATACAACAAACCCATATTGCAATACGTATTGCGATATTATACCATGTATGAACAAATAATAATAACAAGAGGGCCATGATGGCCCTAATTCGCTCACCTGACTCCATGAACACCAGAGGAGAATGTGACATTCATGTGTTTTAAAAAAATTGTGCTATTTTTAGATGGCGATCATCTTGGATTAAGCGACGACTCATTTTACCAAATCTGAAAATGTTTCCCCCAAGGATCTTAACTTCCTATGAAGTTTGGCCAGCATCGGTCATGTGGTTCCTGAGAAAATGACGTTCAAAATCTCGAATAAATGGACCTTTTGGTGGCCATCATAGATGACATAATCATCCGATTCCGACAAATATTGCACCAGAGCAATCGCCTCATCGATACCTTCAATTTGATATATGACATGAGCATATTCGGTCAAAAATAAAATTTGACCCCAACTTGACCCCACAGGGCCATGCCCATTTTTGACCCCGGGGTCACCATTTTAACAAATTTGAAAGATCATTGTACATCGATAATTCCTACCAAGTTTAGTCGGAATCCGGCTAGCGGTTCATGAGAAGAAGATTTTTTAAGAATTTATGCTATTTTTAGACGGTGGCCATCTTGGATTAGCGATGACCTCCATTTTAACAAATCTGAAAAGGCTTCACCTATGGACCATAACTTTTAAGTTTGGCTACCATGGGCCAAACAGTTCATGTGAAGAAGAATTTTGAAATCTCTAATAAAAGAACGACCGTTTGACATTTCGGTGGCCATCTTGGATGACATAACAATCCGAATTTGACAAAAAATGTACCAGAGTTATCGCCCCATTGATACCTTCGATTTGATATATAACATGACCATATTCCGTCAAAAATAAAATTTGACCCCACGGGCCACGCCCATTTTTGACCCCGGGGTCACCATTTTCACAACTTTGAAAGAGCATTGTACATCGATCATTCCAACCAAGTTTAGTCGAAATCCGGCTAGCAGTTCATGAGAAGAAGATTTTTTAAGAATTTATGCTATTTTTAGACGGCGGCCATCTTGGATTAGCGATGACCTCCATTTTAACAAATCTGAAAAGGCTTCACCCATGGACCATAATTTTTAAGTTTGGCTACCATGGGCCAAGCGGTTCATGTGAAGAAGAATTTTGAAATCTCTAATAAAAGAACAACCTTTTGACCTTTCGGTGGCCATCTTGGATGACATAACAATCCGATTTCGACAAAAATTTGACCCCACGGGCCACACCTATTTTTGACCCCGGGGTCACCATTTTAACAACTTTGAAAGAGCATTGTACATCGATCATTCCTACCAAGTTTTGTCGAAATCCGGTTGGCGGTTCTTGAGAAGATTTTTTAAGAATTTGTGCTATTTTTAGACGGCGGCCATCTTGTATTACGTAATGACGTCATTTTAACAATTTTGCAAGCCCCCTACCTAAGGACCATGACCATGACGTTTGGTGACTATAGGCCCAAAGGTTACCGAGAAGACGTTTGAAAATGTTCACGGACGACGACGGACACATTGCGGTAACAATAGCTCACATGAGCTTCGCTCAGGTGAGCTAAAAACAAACAGGAGATAAAGAACAGTCTTTATTGTTTATTATTGTCATTAGAACACATCAAAACACTGTGTGGGTCCAGAAACGGTTGACATTAATGATTATTTCTGGACGAGAGGAAATTAGGGAGAAGTGATCAAAATCATATTTTCCATGATTTTTTCTCTTGCTTATAGTTATCGCGTAACTGCAGGGCTGTACAAATTGATTTTTTATCCACTTGTCCCGGACAAGTGACTTGAAAAATGTGACTTGCCCTGACTTGCCCCGACTTGTCCTGGAAAATATAATTTTCAGGGCAAGTAATTTTGAAAAAGTGACTTGTCCTCGTAAGATTTCTTATACGAAACTGTCGCAAAACAAAAACTATTATCATAGTTGTTAAATATAATACAATTGAGCACTCAGTGGCACATATACATATTATATTAAATATCTATAATAATAAACAATGTATAGTACATATTTATTCTTGTGGTCTTTTGCCACTGTGCCACCGCGGACATAACGTTGCGACGAGTGCATACTCAAAACACATTTATCGACAATAATAAAACATAACAAGAGTGCCGCAAGTCACAAAATACGCCCGTTGAATATGGACCAGACAGCGAAGATGCAGAAATGTGAAGCTGTCACCAAGGCAAGAAACATTAATGAGAATTTGAAAGTCTATAGCATTATTTCTTCATCTCATTGTGCTAAACATGTCTACTAATTTAGGCAGAGATAGAAAAGTAGAGTGTAAAGTAGAAATGATAGGGAATTGGATACAATAATGTAGAAAAAATGGCTAAGTTTAAAAGGTTATATTTTTGTTAAAAAATATGTTTTCGGCATAAAAACACCAAGGTGCACATCTTCAATATGTGTAGAAGACGTGTGTATAGTTTCAGAACGATCGACTGAATGGTTTCGGAGGAGTTGTGTACACAAACTCTGTACCCTATATAGAATTGTATAGCAAAAATGTAGAACAAATGACTAAGTTAAAAAGGTGATATTTTTGTTAAAAAACATTTTTTCTGCATAAAAACACCAAGGTGCACATCTTCAATATGTGTAGAAGACGTGTGTATAGTTTCAGAACGATCGACTGAACGGTTTCGGAGGAGTTGTGTACACAAACTCTGTACGGAATATAGAATTGTATAGAAAAATGTAGAAACAAGAGTGCCGCAAGTCACAAAATACGCCCGTCGAATATGGGCCAGACAGCGAAGATGCAGAAATGTGAAGCTGTCACCAAGGCAAGAAACATTAATGAGAATTTGAAAGTCTATAGCATTATTTCTTCATCTCGTTGTGCTAAACATGTATGCTAATTTTGGCAGAGATAGAAAAGTAGAGTGTAAAGTAGAAATGATAGGGAATTGGATACAATAATGTAGAAAAAATGGCTAAGTTAAAAAGGTGATATTTTTGTTAAAAAATATGTTTTCGGCATAAAAACACCAAGGTGCACATCTTCAATATGTGTAGAAGACGTGTGTATAGTTTTAGAACGATCGACTGAACGGTTTCGGAGGAGTTGTGTACACAAACTCTGTACCGTATATAGAATTGTATAGAAAAATGTAGAAAAAATGGCTAAGTTAAAAAGGTGATATTTTTGTTAAAAAATATGTTTTCGGCATAAAAACACCAAGGTGCACATCTTCAATATGTGTAGAAGACGTGTGTATAGTTTTAGAACGATCGACTGAACGGTTTCGGAGGAGTTGTGTACACAAACTCTGTACCGTATATAGAACTGTATAGAAAAATGTAGAAAGTTAAAAAGGTGATATTTTTGTTAAAAAATATTTTTTCGGCATAAAAACACCAAGGTGCACATCTTCAATATGTGTAGAAAACGTGTGTATAGTTTCAGAACGATCGACCTAACGGTTTCGGAGGAGTTGTGTACACAAACTCTGTACCGTATATAGAATTGTATAGAAAAATGTAGAAAAAATGGCTAAGTTAAAAAGGTGATATTTTTATTAAAAAATATGTTTTCCACATAAAAACACCAAGGTGCACATCTTCAATATGTGTAGAAGACGTGTGTATAGTTTCAGAACGATCCACTGAACGGTTTCGGAGGAGTTGTGTACACAAACTCTGTACCGTATATAGAACTGTATAGAAAAATGTAGAAAAAATGGCTAAGTTAAAAAGGTGATATTTTTGTTAAAAAAATATATTTTCGGCATAAATACACCAAGGTGCACATCTTCAATATGTGTAGAAGACGTGTGTATAGTTTAAGATCGATCGACTGAACGGTTTCGGAGGAGTTGTGTACACGAACTATGCGCTTTTTCTTCAGCCGCCCCGCCCGCCCGGTAAAACATAATACGTACCGTTTTTTAAAAACGGTCGTATAAAAATGGCCAAGTTAAAAAGGTGATATTTTTGTTAAAAATAATTTTTTTCGGCATAAAAACACCAAGGTGCACATCTTCAATATGTGTAGAAGACGTGTGTATAGTTTCAGAACGATCGATGAACGGTTTCGGAGGAGTTGTGTACACAAACTCTGTACCGTATATAGAATTGTATAGAATTGTATAGAAAAATGTTGAAACAATGGCTAAGTTAAAAAGGTGATATTTTTGTTAAAAAATAGTTTTTCGGCATAAAAACACCAAGGTGCACATCTTCAATATGTGTAGAAGACGTGTGTATAGTTTCAAATCGATCGACTTAACGGTTTCGGAGGAGTTGTGTACACGAACTATGCACTTTTTCTGTCAGCCGCTCGCCCGCCCAGCGGTAAAACATAATACGTACCGTTTTTTAAAAACGGTTGTATTAAAATCGTTTCCTAAAATAATGAGAATCGTCTCGCGTTTTCACGATCTCGCCTTCCGCTTTTGAAAAATTCGGATTAGTTTTGCTCATGCATGTGCGGCGTGTTTGCAAAACGCGAGATTGAATATGATAGAATTTCGCGTTTTCGTCTCGAAATCTCGAAAACGCGAGGTTGCTACATGTCCCTAATAGGACACGTACACATTGTCTTAGGAGACGATTCTCATGTGCTGCAAAAACGTTTTAAAGCTTTTATTAAGAAATAGAACAAATGTGGACAAACATCTATATTTCTTGACAACAAAAACATAATTTGACAAAAAATTATACTCGTCTTAGGAGACGATTCTAATGTGCTGCCAATACACGTTTATTGACAAAAAAAAACATATTTCGATACGTGTTATTGGTTAGGCTACTGCATCGCATCGTCGACCTATACACAAGATCGTGAAAACGCGAGACCAAATCGCGAGGCGAAAACGTGAGATTATATTGTATTAATTCTCCCGTTTTCGCCTGGCTATCTCGCGTTTTCGAGACCGCGATGTCGCGTTTTCGCCTCGGCCTTTTCACGATGTCGCCTTCCGCTTTTGGAAATACGTTTGTTCCTGTCATTATGTGTGTGTAGAAATGCTTGCGTGTTGAAATTGAGTTTTGCGCATACATTACATGTACGTACGTACGTAGAATGTAATTCGAACTAGCATGCTTTATATGCATGTACGTACGTAGAATGTAATTCGAACTAGCATGCTTTATATACATGTACGTACGTAGAACCAAATCCAACACGCATGCTGTCTACACATGCATGGGCAAATCGTATTTCCAAAAGCGGAAGGCGAGATCGAGTTCGCAAAAACGCGAGATTGTAACATAAAAAAAAATATGGCCGTACCCACCCATCCCCAATTAGCACATTTGCGACATATCATTTTCGGTCTAGCTGCACACTTGATGGTGTTTACAATCATCAGTCGGTAATCCAGTTTCACGTGCAAAGTGTGACTGACCTTTAGAATTCGATGGAAATAAACATACCAAAACCACGCTATGTAGTCGCTCACGTCATCGCATCGCCGATGAATTGATTATTACGCATTAGCTTGAGCATTTTCACATTTGTTTGATTTCTTGATAAAACCAAGATTTGGCAGCACATGAGAATCGTTTCCTAAGACGATTCTCAAATTTTGTCAAAATATGTTTTTGTAAAGAAATATCAATGTATTCGGGTTTTCTTTTCACATTTGTCCGATGTCTTAATAAAACATGTTTTGACAACACATGAGAATTGTCTCATTAGACGATTCTAATATTTTGTAAAAATAATTGTCACATTTGTTTGATTTCTTAGACCGTACAAACAATTGACAAATTCAGAAATCCACAACTTAATTTGTGTTTCTCAAGTCGGGTTTCATATAGTGGCGAGGAAATACGATCGATTACACACCGTGAAAATCTTGTTGGAACGTAAATGTCAATAGTCACGTAGGCCATTTCAGTTTACCGCGCGTTACGTCAGCTGTTATTCTAAGTACGTACGGTCGCTCGTTAGGAGCATTTATTTCCTTCGTTTATAAGGTATGGGTTGTGGCCTAGGGCTTAGAACACCGACTTCCAATCTGGAGGTTGTGGAACCGTTCAAACATCGCCTTGGGAATCAAACATACCTTCATAGTATGTCCATCCCATTCAATTTCACTTTTTCCTTCGTTTATATGCCGCGTAGAAACGATAATTAAGAACCTTAAATTCCATTTCCACCCCGTGAAGGAACATGCGTTTATTTCTCTAAAGTTAGGTGTCTTGGCCTGTCGACGCAGTGAGACGAAAACGTTAACATACATAAAATAAATCAATAACCATCGATCGCCGCAGAATATTTTCGCTAATTCGCTAATTACTTTCAAATTCGATTACATTAATATAATCGGGGTCGCTGTAGATTGCTATATCACTTTCTTGCGATACACAGGTACTGTGTAACACAGTAGCTGCGAAACGCCAGGACGCCCGCGGCGTTATCGATTGATAAAGTGGTCAGTTTTGGGATTACGTTTATGACAGTCCGGTTCCAAAAAACGGGCTTGTGGTGGGACGTTCTAACAGAAAATAGTGACTTGCCCGGGACTAAATTCCAGCATAGAGGCACTTGCCTGAGATTAAAACCGACTTGTCCCGGGCGTCGGGCGTGCCAATTCGTACAGCCCTGAACTGTATACCGTATATTGCTAGCCACAAGTCTACCCGCCCCATAAGTCGAGGCACGAAAATGAGCCCAAAAAATGAGCCTTGAGCCAAGTCGCGGCCCATAAGTCGACTACTGAAAATTCGTCGGCTACTGGGTGCAGGCGGAATTAGGTCATGAATCGCCTATATTGCTTGGCTAAGTTTTGTGCTTTCTGTAGTTTGTTTGAAGCAAATATGCTTCGCATAAACGTAGAAAATATATAATTTATGCTTACTGTACTATATATATCGACTGTCACCACCAATGAAATGTAAAGGTCGTGTTTGAAGCATTTTAATACACACATGTTCAATCGATGTGTTGTAAAAATTGGCTGTTATGTGAATTGGACAAACTTTATAATAAACTAGTTAATCAGTTGCAATACTGTTGTTTTTTTATTGCAATAATATTTGGGTACAAGCATAAACATCATTAACTGCTACAGAGACAAACTAATTCTATTTCTATCAAGTAAATAATGATAATAGCAACTGGTCACAAATATTAGGAGGTAAATGGAACAGCCGTTACCTAGCAATTTCACAGCTGATCGGGTTAACGACTGGATACAGTGGCTTGTTTGATTGCAAGTCTGAAATGACTGGTGATGTGTGCAGTGCTTTTCTCTCATTTTTGGCTGATACGGGAGAAATGGGGCTTATGGTATTTGCGACCAGTGTAGCTGCTGATCAAATTGCACATTCATTTAGCACAGGGTTGGCAATTTCCCGGGAAATAAGAGTATTTCCCAGGACGGCGGGAAATACCGGGAAATATGAATCTTGGTGGTCTTTTTCATTCCAAAATGTCAAGATGAGTCTCTATATTCCCCTATATCTACTATGGTTTATATCTGTGTAGACTGATAAGCCTATAGGTAAAACATTCTGCAATAAAAAAAGAAATAAGTTTATTTAGAGAAAAAAAACATCATTATTTTCTAGACAATTTTCTTCCCTATATACAAGTCTATGTAGTATTTGCCAACTGTCTATTTTATTGTATATGAGAACACCCCTCATTACTATAGTAACCTGCCACTAATAAAAGCTGCTTTTGGAATTTTGAGAAAATCCCTGTTGATAACAGGGATAATCCATGTACAGTGTAAGTGTAATTGTTTTACAACTTGACCATATACAGACCACCTGGGTTCTTATTATACAGTAAGACACAAAAGGTGTGAGAGAAGGCTGACAATTAACAGCCTGTTGTCATAGTCTGATATGGTTTATTAAAGTATATTAAAGTCTCATCAATGTACATGCAAATAAGTAGACATTAGTAGGCTTTTGGCTAATTGTAACGATTTTAGGTACTGTATCTCATACGTACCATCGTGGCCCATAGTCTTCACATTAAATAAATGTCATAATAATAATGCAAATAAGTAATACAAATGCAAAGCATAAAACAACAGTACATATTGTCAGTCATATAAGACTTGTAAGAGACTATGTGTATGCACATCATGCATGCTAAGATCATTTATTCTCATTTCTTGATACTGAACATTAGTGTGGGAGAAGGTTGACAATTAACAGCCTGTTGTATAAACATAGTCTGATCATGATGACATTATCCTTGTGAATTGTATTTAGCAGACACCCAGATGCTTCCTATAAAATGAAAAAGTAATTTACAAAAAAATAATACATGTACAACCAAAATATAAATGTCATGGTTGCCAAATATTCCACCTGATCAGTACCCTAGTTGGGAATGAAACAGATCTAGACATTGTAATTAACCCCTATATCTAATTATTAAGTTGTTGATTGTTTAATTAACTATTACTGAGCTTAAAACTTAATTTAAATAACTTTAATTATCAAATAATAACATCAAAATTCATATTTCCCGGTATTTCCCACTTTGGGGAGTATTTCCCGGGACGGGAAATACCGGTATTTCCCGCCGGGAATTCCCGCCCACGGTATTTCCCGGCCAACCCTGATTTAGCACGAGAACATTCTATTTTGCTTGTTATTATCATGCTGGGTGCTTCATTGATGAAATGGTGAGCTGTAAATATCCGAATTGTCGTGATCGCTATGCCATATACTGGTGGAAAATGTACTACACACGGTAACATACATTTTGCCAGCCGACAGTCCATACCGGTCGGTATTAGCCTCCTGTAGGATATTGTCCCACGGGGTGCACACATCAGTGAATGCCTAATTTACATAACACTGTATCTGTTTCCAGTCTCACGCAACAGGAGACAAAATTATGCAGGCACAATTAGTAACAGGTTTTTAGTCATTTATGCTTCTCGCAAATTTATTGTGTTAATCGAGCAAACCTTCATTTCGCGGATGTTGCAAAACCACTTGCAAAATTTCTGTGAAGGAAGTAATGATTGTTCATTCTGCAAATGTAGTAGATTGTAGAATTTGAAAATAGATTGTAGAATTTGAAAACAAATAAATCTTTATTTCATCTCAAAAGTATATGTTGTTACCACCCATTTGAACCTCTTTAACTGTGTACATAAATATCGTTTATGAACTTGGATGTGCATAAATTCTGTATATTTACTTAATACCAAACTGAATTATCATAAAAATCGTGTTACGTTAACATCGATTGGAAAAAGTTGCAAAAGGACGAAACTACATAGGTACGAAATCGCCGAAATTGTCTGTGATATTTCCGTTCATGTTTTCTGACAATAGAGTTAGTCATATTTGGTTGAAATAAACAGTTAGTAATGTAATAAACAATACTTGTTTTCTGCATAAAAGGATTGCATTAGAATATATCGATTTCGTATTTAATTCTTTCACACTTTTCGGCAATCATGGACGGAAGCATCCGCTGTGTAGGCCACGTCTCGGTTCGTCAGGTGGCGCTTTCAGTGGGTATACCCACAATCGTAGCTAACAATTGGATGCTATTTTTATTTCGGAAATGGTATTACTAGAATTACTACTACTAACTACGAAATTTGTTCGCCACCGGGCGACCCAGCTTATAATTTTTACTAGCCCGACCCAGAAACGACTCGCATCCGGCGCCCGTTAAAACACGTGTTTGCATGTGTTTGTTTGTCTGGTTGAGAGTATTCGGAGGGAGTTAACTCTACCTCGTTCATGATCAATCGCTGATAGTTCTATTGCCGACGTCTTTCGCAACAGTAACCTGTCAATCATGCCACTAAGGGCTGCCTTTACTTACCAGCGATTGGCTGTACTGTATAAATAACTTCGCCACGAGAAGAACACACGTTTTGAACTGACAATTATAGTAGCCAGAACCAATGTTTGGCTAGGTTATTGAAACTATCGACCGTGACTTTTATTGTCACAGCGGGTAGGCATGATATTAATGTTGCATAATGATGTGATAAAAATTTGGTCAAACAATCGGGTGTCGTAAAACAAATGGTATTGTAAACAGTTTGACAGACCTGCAATTAGCGAGATTTAGGTCACTAGGTGGGAAATGAACCCAGGTAACAGTACGGTTTACAAACTTTACACACGGAATTTGCTGTAAAACTTCCAGATGTGTTGGACGTCCGAGATTACTCACTACATGTATTAGTCATCTAATTGTGGCGTGTTTATTACAAATATTGACTTCTGTCGTATTAAAAATTATGTTTTGAATGATTTTGAATAATTTTACACAATTATTTTAACACAAGATGGCGGCCGAGAATATGGTGTAAATATCGCGATACGCGAAAACCGTACCGCGATACGTATCGTCAGGATGACATATCGCAATATACCGGTATACCGGTATATCGTTGCACCACTAGATATAAAGAACATTTTGTGCCTAAATGGGAGTCAAAATACTCACAGCAATGTGAAAATACGCATTGATTTTCAAATTGTGTAGTGAAAACTAATAAAGTTGAATATTTACTTAGTTGATGCAGAAAGCAGTGAATTTTTAAAGTTTTATTTTTTATCATGTGTTCCCTATTTAATAAGGAAGAAAACCGATAATACATTTGTAAAAGTAAAATACGCATTGAATTTTAAATATGGGGGTATAATACTCTTTAAATATAAAACTTATCAGTAGCCTATTTCATCAACATTGCAAAGTATACTTTTCTAGCAAAGTATACTTTGAGGGAGAAATTTTCAATTTTAGGATAAATTTATTATTTTTTATTATGCTGAATTTATTACATTATCACAGCCAAAATGGCTGTGATAATGTAATAAATTCAGTATAATAAATCTGCATACATTTAATCATCAAATATATGCTGTCGTTAGTTCTATATGAAATAATGCATTTCGGGGAAAATAAATGATTACTCCCTCAAAGTATACTTTGCTAGATAAGTATACTTTGCAATGTTGATGAAATCGGCTACTGGAACTCTGCATTTGTACATCTGTTACTAAACACAGTGACCACTGACCTGTCATTATGACTAGCATCGCGCCTCCTGGCAGCAGCTGCGAACATCGCCCGCGACCGCATCTGATTGTTCTGTGGTCCACCCCCGTCCACGTCGTAGAACTTCAACCCACTCATCTTCAGCGGCTTCTTTGTCACGTTTTCCAGGTACGGGTTATACACCTGGAAGTCGCGGTAATATTGCTCCAAGATCCACACCGCCGCTCGCTGTATACTCAGATGTCCGATATTGTAGCATTTACTCTCGCCGTCCGGTGACCGGACAACATGAACCACGAACTGAGGCTGTAGTTGACGTATTTCCAGCAGAATGATCGCGATGTAATGAATGAATAGCAACGAGTCGACGAGGTGAACGGCAAACTGTACGATGTTGTAGTAGTTCGGTTCTTTCTGCTGCATCACCTTCACGCCGTAGAATAACCAGAACGCGAACGTCAATACGAACACAAGAAACAACACGACCACTCGGAATACAAACACTCGCGGCATGGTCGCACGAGGCTGCCGGAAGAACAATGCAACGGTTCCGATTAAGAGAATAAGCAGCTTGAACGCCATACTGATTAGTAATCCTTCGCACTCGACTGAACACGCCACCGTTTCCCATCCTCCGAGTTTTAATCTCGGCAACACAACCATGGCGATCGGTGAGAAAAACGCGACCAGACTCAACATAGATGCCACCCCTATGCTCAAATACCGGCAGCAGTCAAATCCAATATCGTCGTTGAAACTTTCCTTTGTGGATTTCCGCATATCGTCTAGAGAGAAATGTGAAAACCCAGTTTCGCTTGTGTTTCCGGTGTACGCAGTAGTGTTATCGCCCCAATTATCATCCTGCGGTAAGATTTGAACTTCGATCTTTTCGCTCTCTGCGATTCGACTGTCGCCATCCGACCCATTCCCCGGCGCCTGTATAGTGACGGACCGGTCGTCGTGGTGCATCCGGTTGTTGCTACGACTACGGTGGCTGTTCTGGCTGCCCTGGTGACGATGTCGCCGCCCGTGGTGGCTGCCATGGCTACGATGAGACCGCTCCGAGTGGTCACTGCGGGCGGACCGGACAGATTCTGCTCCGTCCATCCTTGATGTCATCTAGTAGCCGATGTCACTCACTCACAGGTTAAAATCCTGGAAAACAAGATAAGAAGCACTAGAATGCTGGCTGTTTCTACGATGTTGATGTATCGCTTTGATAGAAAAGGAGTCCGAAATGGAGCAGGATGAACGTGGATTTGTCACAGGGCGGTAGAGAACCATTAGAGCAATGCGTGTGTGAAATATGAAGCAGATGCATGAAAGGCAGATGAGATGACAGAAATTATTGAGAAAAAAATTAAACAGGGTCATATGTGAAACTAGATGGCCGCGGCCTGCATGTCGCGCCTTGTGACGAGGCATGGACACTAAAAAAAAAGATATAGTATAACGAAAAACTTTAACCAAAAAACTTAACCAAAAAACTTAACCAAAAACTTTAACCAAAAACCTTAACCAAAAACTTCAAAGTAATTTGACTTTGACATTGGGCACAGGGGCCGCACGGGAGGGGGGTAGAATGAAAATATAGATGATGATAAACACCCATGTGAAGTTTCAAGGTAATGGGCAAAGCAGTTGCAGAGATATAGTATAACGAAAAAAATAACCAAAAAACTTAACCAAAAACTTTAACCAAAAACTTTAACCAAAAACTTTAACCAAAAAACTTAACCAAAAACTTCAAAGTAATTTGACCTTGACATTGGGCACAGGGGCCGCACGGAAGGGGGGTAGAATGAAAATATAGATGATGATAAACACCCATGTGAAGTTTCAAGGTAATGGGCAAAGCAGTTGCAGAGATATAGTATAACGAAAAACTTTAACGAAAAACTTTAACGAAAAAACTTAACCAAAAAACTTAACCAAAAAAACTTAACCAAAAACTTTAACCAAAAAACTTAACCAAAAACTTCAAAGTAATTTGACCTTGACATTGGGCACAGGGGTCGCACGGAAGGGGGGTAGAATGAAAATATAGATGATGATAAACACCCATGTGAAGTTTCAAGGTAATGGGCAAAGCAGTTGCAGAGATATAGTATAACAAAAAAATTTAACCAAAAAACTTAACCAAAAACTTTAACCAAAAAACTAAACCAAACACTTCAAAGTAATTTGACCTTGACATTGGGCACAGGGGCCGCACGGGAGGGGGGTAGAAAGAAAATATAGATGATGATAAACACCCATGTGAAGTTTCAAGGTAATGGGCAAAGCAGTTGCAGAGATATAATATAACGAAAAACTTTAACCAAAAAACTTAACCAAAAAACTTAACCAAAAACTTTAACCAAAAACTTGAACCAAAAAACTTAACCAAAAACTTCAAAGTAATTTGACCTTGACATTGGGCGCAGGGGCCGCACGGAAGGGGGGTAGAATGAAAATATAGATGATGATAAACACCCATGTGAAGTTTCAAGGTAATGGGCAAAGCAGTTGCAGATATAGTATAACGAAAAACTTTAACCAAAAAACTTAACCAAAAACTTTAAACAAAAAACTTAATCAAAAACTTCAAAGTAATTTGACCTTGACATTGGGCACAGGAGCCGCACGGGAGGGGGGGTGTAGAATGAAAATATAGATGATGATAAACACCCATGTGAAGTTTCAAGGTAATGGGCAAAGCAGTTGCAGAGATATAGTATAACGAAAAACTTTAACCAAAAAACTTAACCAAAAACTTTAACCAAAAACTTTAACCAAAAAACTTAACCAAAAAACTTAACCAAAAACTTCAAAGTAATTTGACCTTGACATTGGGCACAGGGGCCGCACGGAAGGGGGTAGAATGAAAATATAGATGATGATAAACACCCATGTGAAGTTTCAAGGTAATGGGCAAAGCAGTTGCAGAGATATAGTATAACGAAAAACTTTAACGAAAAACTTTAACGAAAAAACTTAACGAAAAAACTTAACCAAAAAAACTTAACCAAAAACTTTAACCAAAAACTTCAAAGTAATTTGACCTTGACATTGGGCACAGGGGTCGCACGGAAGGGGGATAGAATGAAAATATAGATGATGATAAACACCCATATGAAGTTTCAAGGTAATGGGCAAAGCAGTTGCAGAGATATAGTAAAACGAAAAACTTTAACCAAAAAACTTAACCAAAAAACTTAACCAAAAACTTCAAAGTAATTTGACCTTGACATTGGGCACAGGGGCCGCACGGGAGATGGGTAGAATGAAAATATAGATGATGATAAACACCCATGTGAAGTTTCAAGGTAATGGGCAAAGCAGTTGCAGAGATATAGTATAACGAAAAACTTAACCAAAAAATTAACCAAAAAACTTAACCAAAAACTTTAACCAAAGAACTTAACCAAAAACTTTAACCAAAAAACTTAACCAAAAACTTTAACCAAAGAACTTAACCAAAAATTTCAAAGTAATTTGACCTTGACATTGGGCACAGGGGCCGCACATGAAGTTTCAAGGTAATGGGCAAAGCAGTTGCAGAGATATAGTATAACGAAAAACATTAACCAAAAAACTTAACCAAAAAACTTAACCAAAAACTTCAAAGTAATTTGACCTTGACATTGGGTCACAGGGCCTGCCACGGGAGGGGGGAAGGTAGAATGAAAATATAGATGATGATAAACACCCATGTGAAGTTTCAAGGTAATGGGCAAAGCAGTTGCAGAGATATAGTATAACAAAAAAATTTAACCAAAAAACTTAACCAAAAACTTTAACCAAAAAACTAAACCAAACACTTCAAAGTAATTTGACCTTGACATTGGGCACAGGGGCCGCACGGGAGGGGGGTAGAATGAAAATATAGATGATGATAAACACCCATGTGAAGTTTCAAGGTAATGGGCAAAGCAGTTGCAGAGATATAATAACGAAAAACTTTAACCAAAAAACTTAACCAAAAAACTTAACACCAAAAAACTTAACCAAAAAACTTAACCAAAAACTTTAACCAAAAACTTGAACCAAAAAACTTAACCAAAAACAAAAATTCAAAGTAATTTGACCTTGACATTGGGCGCAGGGGCCCGTCACGGAAGGGGGGTAGAATGAAAATATAGATGATGATAAACACCCATGTGAAGTTTCAAGGTAATGGGCAAAGCAGTTGCAGATATAGTATAACGAAAAACTTTAACCAAAAAACTTAACCAAAAACTTTAAACAAAAAACTTAAATCAAAAACTTCAAAGTAATTTGACCTTGACATTGGGCAACAGGGGCCGCACGGGAGGGGGGGGTGTAGAATGGAAAATATAGATGATGATAAACTACCCATGTGAAGTTTCAAGGTAATGGGCAAAGCAGTTTGCAGAGATATAGTATAACGAAAAACTTTAACCAAAAAACTTAACCAAAAACTTTAACCAAAAACCAAAAAAAACTTTAACCAAAAACTTTAAACCAAAAAACTTAACCAAAAACTTCAAAGTAATTTGAACCTTGACATTGGGCACATGGGGCCGCACGGAAGGGGTGTGGGGGTAGAATGAAAATACTAGATGATGATAACACCCATGTGAAGGTTTCAAGGAGGGGTAATGGGTCAATGAGGGGGGGGAAGGCAGGTAGGGGTTGCAGAGATAGTACGAAAAACTAACGAAAAAATTTAACAAAAAACCTTAACCAAAAACTTAACCACTTAACCACACTTAACAAACTTAACCAAAAACTTCAAAGTAATTTGACCTTGACATTGGGCACAGGGGTCAAGAATCAAAGCAGCGAGTAGAATGCAAATATAAGATGAATGTTGAATTACAGGGGGCACGAGGGGGGTGAAGAAAATTTCAGGATGAATGATAAACAAACCCATGTGAAGTTTCAAGTTAAAGGGCAAAGCAGTTGCAGAGTATAGTATAACAAAAAATTATTTTAACCAAAAACTTAACCAAAAACTTTAACCAAAAAACTAAACCAAACACTTCCAAAGTAATTTGACCTTGACATTGGGCACAGGGGCCGCACGGGAGGGGGGGTAGAATGAAAATATAGATGATGATAAACACCCATGTGAAGTTTCAAGGTAATGGGCAAAGCAGTTGCGAGATATAATATAACGAAAAACTTTAACCAAAAATTAACCAAAAACTTAACAAAAAAAATTAACCAAAAAACTTAACCAAAAACTTTAACCAAAAACTTGAACCAAAAAAACTTAACCAAAAACTTCAAAGTAATTTGACCTTGACATTGGGCGCAGGGGCCGCACGGGAAGGGGGTATAGAATGAAAATATAGATGATGATAAACACCCATGTGAAGTTTCAAGGTAATGGGCAAAGCAGTTGCAGATATAGTATAACGAAAAAACTTTAACCAAAAAACTTAACCAAAAACTTTAACCAAAAAACTTAACCAAAAACTTCAAAGTAATTTGACCTTGACATTGGGCACAGGGGCCGCACGGGGAGGGGGGGGGTGTAAGAATGAAAATCTAGATGATGATAAACAATGTGAAGTTTCAAGGTAATGGGCAAAGCAGTTGCAGAGATATAGTATAACGAAAAACTTTAACGAAAAAATTTCTTAACCAAAAAACTTTAACCAAAAACAAAAACTTTAACCAAAAACTTTAACCAAAAAACTTAACCAAAAACTTCAAAGTAATTTGACCTTGACATTGGGCACAGGGGCCGCACGGAAGGGGGGTAGAATGAAAATATAGATGATGATAAACACCCATGTGAAGTTTCAAGGTAATGGGCAAAGCAGTTGCAGAGATATAGTATAACGAAAAACTTTAACGAAAAACTTTAACGAAAAAACTTAACCAAAAAACTTAACCAAAAAAACTTAACCAAAAACTTTAACCAAAAACTTCAAAGTAATTTGACCTTGACATTGGGCACAGGGGTCGCACGGAAGGGGGATAGAATGAAAATATAGATGATGATAAACACCCATATGAAGTTTCAAGGTAATGGGCAAAGCAGTTGCAGAGATATAGTATAACGACTTTAACCAAAAAACTTAACCAAAAAACTTAACCAAAAACTTCAAAGTAATTTGACCTTGCATTGGGCACAGGGGCCGCACGGGAGATGGGTAGAATGAAAAAATATAGATGATGATAAACACCCATGTGAAGTTTAAGGTAATGGGCAAAGCAGTTGCAGAGATATAGTATAACGAAAAACTTTAACCAAAAAACTTAACCAAAAAACTTTAACCAAAGAACTTAACCAAAAATCTTTAACCAAAAAACTTAACCAAAAAACTTTAACCAAAGAACTTAACCAAAAATTTCAAAGTAATTTGACCTTGACATTGGGCACAGGGGCCGCACAGGTGTAGAATGAAAAATATAGATGATGATAAACACCCATATGAAGTTTCAAGGTAATGGGCAAGCAGTTGCAGAGATATAGTATAACGAAAAACATTAACCAAAAAACTTAACCAAAAACTTTAACCAAAAAACTTAACCAAAAAACTTCAAAGTAATTTGACCTTGACATTGGGCACAGGGCCGCACGGGATGGGGGTAGAATGAAAATAGATAGATGATATCACCCATTTGAAGTTTCAAGGTAATGGGCAAAGCAGTTGCAGAGATATAGTATAACAAAAAACTTTAACGAAAAACTTTAACCAAAAAACTTAACCAAAAAACTTAACCAAAAACTTTAACCAAAGAACTTAACCAAAAACTTTAACCAAAAAACTTAACCTTACAGCTTAACCAAAAACTTTAACCGGACATACGTACGTACGTACGTACGCCGACTATATCGCGCTTTCCGCAAGCGGGCGCGACAAAAACTTTAACCGGACACATGTACGTACGTACGTACGCCAAACGGCCGACTATATCGCGCTTTCCGCAAGCGGCGTGACAAAAACTTAACCAAAACTTTAACCTAAGAACTTAACCAAAAACTTTAACCAAACAACTTAACCAAAAACTTTAACCGGACACACGTACGTACGTACGTATGTACGTACGCCAAACGGCCGACTATATCGCGCTTTCCGCAAGCGGGCGCGACAAAAACTTAACCAAAAACTTTAACCTAAGAACTTAACCAAAAACTTTAACCAAAAAACTTAACCAAACAACTGAACCAAAAACTTTAACCGGACACACGTACGTACGTACGGCCGACTATATCGCGCTTTCCGCAAGCGGGCGCGACAAAAACTTAACCAAAAACTTTAACCTAAGAACTTAACCAAAAACTTTAACCAAAAAACTTAACCAAAAACTTTAACCGGACACACGTCCGACTATATCGCGCTTTCCGCAAGCGGGCACGACAAAAAGCACCATCCCTAGACATTGTGGACAAACATTATTGAAATAGGTGAAGGAGTTAATGAGATATTGAGAAAACATTAAAAACATAAACGCATTTGCCTTATGGACGCATAGGGATAAAGCATAATGCCCTCCCCCAATCCCACGCCCCAATAAATTGGGGGGGGGGGGGGGCATAAAATTACTCGTAATGTGTTGGTTGCTATTTTCAAGGATAGCATGGTAGACATAAAATGTGAAATGAGTGCACATTCTGGCAACAGAAAGCAATCTGTATACACAGAGCTCCATATACATACCGGTACATGTAAGGTGCGTATTGGCATATTTTACGCAATTATTTTAGCTGAATACGCATCAAAAGTGGGAGTACACAATACGCACAATACGCACAGCAATGTGAAAATACGCATTGATTTTCAAATTAAGTAGTGAAAATACTGTCAAAAAGTTGAAAATTCACTTAGTTGAGCTGCAAAAAGCAAACATACAGTGTTTGCTTTTTGCAGCTCAAATAATAAATATTTGTCATTGTTTTATCATTCTTCCCTATTTAGTAATGAAGAAAATCAATAATCCATTTGCAAAAGTAAAATACGCAATGCTTTTGCAGTACGCTTTAGACACAAAGCTTATCTGGAGCTCTGTACACATCAATACTTACCTCTATAATAGCCATGATCATAACATTTTGATGTGCCATAAAATATATCCCACCACATAACATTCACCTGCGTGCCAGACCAATCCACAACATTAGCTGTAGCCAGTAACCTGGTAACACTGTTGGTTTTATCCCTCAAAAACCCTAAGGCATATATATCTCCTTGGTCTCGGTTTAACTTATCCGAAAGACCAGTGGGATGGAAATACTATGAAAGCATTTTTTGATGCATAAGGCAGTTTGAACCCACAACCTCCGGATTGGAAGTCAGTAGCCTATTTCACCAACATTGCAAAGTATACTTACATGTATCTAGTAAAGTACACTTAAAGGGAGAAATTTTCAATTTAAGGATAAATTTATTAATTTTTATTATACTGAATCAGTATAATAATTCTGCATACTTTTAATCATCAAATGTATGAAGTAGTTAGTTCTATATGAAATAATGCATTTCGAGAAAAATAAAAGACCCAAAGTATCGGTACTTATACTTTGCTAGATAAGTATACAGAGATAAGCTGCGTATTTGCTTAAATACCCAATTAAAATTGCCAAAAACCCAATTGAAATCAGAAGTAGCGAGTATCAAAAAGAAATAACAATTTTGTGGTACCTTTATCATGCTGCAGAAAACAATAAACAGACCACAAATATAGCATATTTTCTTCTTATTTTCCATGAACACATCTTGGTATTTCATTAGAATTGTCTCCAAGGAGACAATTCTAATGAAATACCAAGACATGTTTTCATTTCGAAGCAAACTATTGAATAATTGCGGTTTGTTGATGTGTAAACAGTAGTGTGAAATTATTATACCCACTTTTTTGTAAAAAAAAACGGGTATATTGTTTTCGTCACGGGTGTCCGTCCGTCCGTACGTCCGTCACGTTTCTTGTAACTCGAAAAACTTTTTCACCTTCATACCTACGCGCCTGATATTTGGTATGTAGCTTCGTTATCATGTGCAGATGCGCAAAGTGAATTTGGATTTTTGATCCGACCCTCCATCATGGATTATCTCCCCTTTCGGACTCAGAATTTCCCATTTTTTCCTCGTAACTCGAAAAAACTTTTTCACCTTCATACCTACGCGCCTGATATTTGGTATGTAGCTTCGTTATCATGTTCAGATGCGCAAAGTGAATTTGGATTTTTGATCCGACCCTCCATCATGGATTATCTCCCCCTTTCGGACTCAGAATTTCCCATTTTTTCCTCGTAACTCGAAAAACTTTTTCACCTTCATACCTCGCGCCTGATATTTGGTAGGCTTCGTTATCATGTGCAGATGCGCAAAGTGAATTTGGATTTTTGATCCGACCCTCCATCATGGATTATCTCCCTCTTTCGGACTCACAATTTCCCATTTTTTCCTTGTAACTCGAAAAACTTTTTCACCTTCATACCTACGCGCCTCATATTTGCTATGTAGCTTCGTTATCATGTGCAGATGCGCAAAGTGAATTCGGATTTTTGATCCGACCCTCCATCATGGATTATCTCCCCCTTTCGGACTCACAATTTCCCATTTTTTCCTTGTAACTCGAAAAAACTTTTTCACCTTCATACCTACGCTCCTGATATTTGGTATGTAGCTTCGTTATCATGTGCAGATGCGCAAAGTGAATTCGGATTTTGGATCCGACCCTCCATCATGGATTATCTCCCCCTTTCGGACTCACAATTTCCCATTTTTTCCTTGTAACTCGAAAAACTTTTTCACCTTCATACCTACGCGCCTGATATTTGGTATGTAGCTTCGTTATCATGTGCAGATGCGCAAAGTGAATTCGGATTTTTGATCCGACCCTCCATCATGGATTATCTCCCCCTTTCGGACTCAGAATTTCCCTATTTTTCATTGTAAGTCGAAAAACTTTCTCACCTTAATACCTACATTTCTGATATTTGATATGTAGCTTCGGTATGATGTGCAAAGTGAATTCCGATTTTTGATCGGACCTTCCATCATGGATTATCTCCCCCTTTCGGACTTAGAATTTCACTATTTTTCCTCGTAGGTCGAAAAACTTTTTCACCTTAATACCTACGCGTCTGATATTTGATTCGTAGCTTCGTTTTGATGTGCTGATGCGTAAAGTGAATTCGGATTTTTTATCCGACCCTCCATCATGGATTACCTCCCCCTTTCGGACTTAGCATTTGGGGAAAGTGGGTATATTGCGATGGCGCGCCATCGACTTTTTCTAGTTTTACCCAATTATAATTTTGATATACCCAATTGCTTCATGATGGAGTGACGATACTCAAAGTACCATCAATTTTCTATTGTTTTTTGATACTCGCTACTTCTGATTTCAATTGGGTTTTTGGCAATTGTAATTGGGTATTTAAGCAAATACGCAGCTTATCTGGAGCTCTGATTTTTAGAAGAAAATCATGGGAGCTTTTACATACAGTAAAAACCCGGATGATTTTCTCCTAAGAATCATACTCGCATAATCATGAATGTTTCAATAAAACACATTTCTGTATCCAAATTGCTGCATCAAAGGAGCCCGTTTTTATATCAGCCTGGTGATTAACGTTATGATTCCACCATTCCTGCTACTCCCAGACAAGTGAATTGTTTCCTCCAGGAGAAAATATGCTATATCTATAGGATACGCATTATGCCGTCATATATTGATAATTGGTCAGAAAAGCTGTGATATTGTCTGTACATGACGTCCCAAGTTGACGAAATGTTCACAAGAATTGCGGAATGGAATTCGTAAACATTCCGCATTTGCTCTGAACATTTCGTAAACTTTCAATGTAATTTACGGAAAACATTGTAAATTTTGTCGATAACTTTAAGGAGATATCGCACATATGCTTAGGTACAAAATCACATGACCTGTCTTAATTTGTTGATAATACATGTAGCAGGGATTCCGCTGGGGAAAATAAAAAAATCGCCACTTCAAAAAAAATATATACATGTATATACTCGAATATTGTGCTTGAATGCTAAATGCTTGATTGGTTGTGCCTGAGCTGTCTGCTAATCTTGCCAATATTTCTCAATGTACAGGGTTCAAGCTAGCCCTTAAAAATAGGGAGAAGTTTTCACTAAAAAATAGACGATTTTTTCAAACATTTCTGTTCTATATATATATACATGTAGCGAAAAACTTCTCCCACAACTCAAAATAGGGAGAAGTCGGACAATTTATGGAGATAATTTATGGAGATAATTTATGGAGATAATTTATAATAATTTATGGAGATAATTTTGTCCACTTCGCCCTGTTAACTGATCCCTGATGTATCTCTTACAAAATACTTGAATATTGTGTGTGAAAGCTACAGCTCAGCCAATCAAACTGCTTGATTCATAGTTGATCTGGCTAATATATGTTCAGAAACGTTAACATCTGGGCAAGATTAATGCAGGCGGTAGCGTAACTACATGTATCTCTGCCTCTTCATGCAAATACAGGGATTCCGTGGGGAAAAATAATAAAAAAAATTTTTTGTTGAAGTGGCGATTTTTTTCTCTCGAAAATTGTAATTTTTTATCGCGAATTGTTTATTTTCATCGCCAATTGTGAAAGTGGCGATCGCCAGCGGAATCCCTGATGTAGGTCAAAACATTTGGAATTCCAAATCTGCTCAGAAAATGTTCACCAACTTTCGACATCATATACATGTACAAAAATATCACAGATTTTGTGATTATCAACAAGCACCTGCTCTCATGATTATGTGATTATCAACAAGCACCTGCTCTCATGATTATGCTAGCTTTCAAAATAATTTACAAAAGATTATTGTCACCTACATGTAAAATCTAAATCATTATTGGCGGAAATTATTTTCGATATGATCAGGCAAGTTATCTCATGGATGGACTTACATGCATATGCAGGATAATTATTTGCAGAGAATCTTAGTTCACTGTGGGATGTTTCATATTTCTTCTAACAGACATGCACAGTAATTCTATTAACCAATTCGGAGAACACAATTTGCTAATGGAAAGCTATGAAGTTTATACAGTCTCAGCAAAAGTGCCAAAACTTTACAAGACATTCGGTATTGGAAAACATTTATAACAAGACATGTGGCCTATCGGCACACGAATGACCCCGCTGGCAGCCAAAGACCAGATGGCAGCGGCCTGCATGTCGAGCCCGCCGAGGCATCTGGTGGTCTCAGGGTAAGATATATATAATGTAGCAACATATACATTGAAAAACAAGAACTGCCATCATTAAACGAAGCTAATCCCCTCACCGGCATCCTTGATAATAATAAAAACAAAATCAAGTCCTCAGTGACCTTGACCTTGGGCGGTCGGACGTGGGTCGTATGCAAAACAAAGCACCATCCATAGACTCAGAGCTCCAAATAATTAAGGTGCATATTGGCATATTTTACGCACTTATTTTAGTAGAAAACGCATTGATTATCAAGAGTGGGAGTAGAAAATACTCACAGCAATGTGAAAATACTCACAGCAATGTGAAAATACTGTGAAAATACTCACAGCAATGTGAAAATACTCACAGCAATGTGAAAATACACACAGCAATGTGAAAATACTCACAGCAATATGAAAATACTCGCAGCAATGTGAAAATACTCACAGCAATGTGAAAATACTCACAGCAATGTGAAAATACGCACAGCAATGTGAAAATACGCATTGATTTTCAAATTGAGTATAATTTACATACAAAACTTATCTGGAGATCTGTAGACTTACGGTTACAGTGTGAAAAGGTTTGGTATGCAAATTTGGACAAAATTTTTACGCAAACTTCTAAGTCATTTTACCTTTGGGCACAGGGACCACGTGAGTGGGACACAGAATGAATATATGGATGATGACCAATAAGCATACAAAGTTTCAAGCAAATCTGACTTACGGTTGGTTACAGAGACAGTATGTATGTGAAAAATTTAGCACAAATTTAAAAAAAAAAATTAACGCAAACTTCTAAGACATATGACCTTGACCTTGGGGCACAGGGGCCGCATGAGTGGGACACATATTGAATATATTGATGATGACCAATAAGCATACAAAGTTGCAAGCAAATCTGACTTACGGTTACAGACATAGTAGGTATGAGAAAAGTTTAATTCAAATTTGAACAAAAAGTTAATGCAAACTTCTAAAGTCATTTGACCTTGGGCAGCCACATGAGTTGGATACAGCATGAATATATGGATGATAAGTAATAAGCATGTGAAGTTTCAAGTCAATCTGACTTAGGACGGCAGAGATATAAGGTACCGTATTTAAAAACTTTAACACAGATTTCGGATGGACGGACGCACGTCATCACTATGTCTCGCTTTCCGCAAGTCGACTCGACAATAAATGATCTTGCTAACAAAGATCACATACATGTACGTGGCTGTGACTGGAGAAATGGGGCATGTGTTTTGTAACCAGTGTAACTCGTTATGAAACTGAAGAAAGGTTCAGTGTATAAACTGATACATGTAGTGCTAAGAATTATAAAATTCTGCAGAGCTTCGGATAAGCTGCGTATTTGAGTATTTTCACTCCCAACATTTCTGAAGCAATTGGGTATTTCAAAATTTTAATTGGGTAAATTAAAATCACACTACTGTTTACACATCAACAGACAGCAATTATTGAATAGTTTGCTTCGAAATGAAAACATGTCTTGGCATTTCATTAGAATTGTTTTCTTGGAGACAATTCTAATGAAATACCAAGATGTTTTTTCATGGAAAGTAAGAAAAATATGCCGTATTTGTGGTCTGTTTATTGTTTTCCGCAGCATGATAAAGGTACCACAAAATTGTTATTGCTTTTTTATACACGCCACTTCTGATTTCAATTGGGTTTTTGGTAATTTTAATTGGGTATTTAAGCAAATACCAATATATGTTTTCAGGGAAATTAAGAAAAATATGCCTTATTTGTGGTCTGTTTATTGTTTTCCGCAGCATGATAAAGGTACCACAAAATTGTTATTGCTTTTTTATACTCGCAACTTCTGATTTCAATTGGGGTTTTGGTCATTTTAATTGGGTATTGAAGCAAATACGCAGCTTATCTGGAGCACTGCTTAGACTAAACTAATCCAGCCTATAATACATGAATAACAATTGGGGTATTATTGTTTCCTGTAAATAATCTAAGGAACCAACAATAACAATACTTCTCAATAATCAATTATGCAAAAATTAGTCCCATTCAGATTTTGATCAATGTAGGCTAAGATGATCCATTGCTGCCTGATAATAATCTGCAACTATCAACAGCTGTTTATCAACGATCAGACACGTGCATGGGAAAATATCACAACGCTGCATTGCCGGAGCATTGGTAGCCTGATCAGGACCCACATTGATTGCCATTTAGATAACACACTTGTACACAGTAAATGTACAATTAGCACCTGTAGCATACAGACACTAACCAGTGCATGAAGATGGTTGATTTATTGATTTGATTGAGGTCATTTAAAGGGTTTGATCCCTTATTTATTTGCATGAAGAGGCAAAGATACATGTACCGGTAGTTACGCTACCGCCTGCGTTAATCTTGCCCAGATGTTAACGTTTCTGAACATATATTGGCCAAATCAACTATGAATCAAGCAGTTTGATTGGCTGAGCTGTAGCTCAGGCTCAGCCAATCAAACTGTTTGCATTCACACACAATATTCAAGTATTTTGTAAGAGATACATCAGGGATTAGTTAACAGGGCGAAGTGGACAAAATTCTCTCCATAAATTATCCGACTTCTCCCTATTTTGAGTTGAGGGAGAAGTTTTTCGCTACATGTATATATATAGAACAGAAAATTGGGAAAAAATCGTCTACTTTTTAGTGAAAACTTCTCCCTATTTTTAAGGGCTAGCTTGCACCCTGTACATTGAGAAATATTGGCAAGACATAGCGGTCAAGCACAATATTCGAGTATATTGTATGAGGAACGCTTTCTCATGTGCTGTCTTAATGTAATCCATAATCCTTTGTAATCTAATCCCAGCCATACAACAATTAAGGCAGGTGCACATTGTATGTCATCAGGTGTATGTCAAACAGATTATTGTCTATGGCTGTCCATTCATTTCACAGGCTGAGAATTTTAATATTGTTATTTATAACACGTTTTATTTTTCTTTAAGTATTTATCTCAGATGCTTAGCTAGAGTGCTACATGTATACACATAGACACTGAGTGAAATCTCTCTAACCGGACACCCTGGGGACCACCCAGGGTGTCCGGTTTAGAGAGGCTTCACTGCGACAAGTATATTTGTATGTAAGAATGCAATGTCATGTGGTGTGCTTTGTAATGAAAAACACATATGACAATTACAGACAAATTCCAGTGAGGTCCCCAGAATATCTGGCAACATTGTACCTTGATCAGAAAGTGAAAATGAATGGGTATAACGTACAGGCATTTGAGAGTAAAATAATCATGGGCAAGTGGTAAAGTAAGCATCACAAAAACCACCAGAGAAGTGGATGCTTTAAACAGTAAAAAGATCAAGGTTATGTTAATGGTGACACGAGCGTGTTACAAATTTTCAAATGTATCAAGTGTCCAAATATTGAAGCAATCCATCAATTAATAGTTATAAACATGGTGAAGAAACATGTACAAACTTTTTTACATTTGTCGATGCGGACGACGGAAAAAGCGGCGACCATAATCGCGCCTTCTGTTAAAGCAGGCAATGACAAAAACCATAATAAAATTACTTGTTTCATCACATAATATATTACATGATAACCAGTAAACAAAATACCAGACTAGCGTCTTTTCATATCTACTTTATTACAGTCGCATCAGAACCGGTAGGAACTTCTTGACAAGTCTCGGAATTCCTATACATACGTGTACGTTGCCTAGCCTGATGATTGTGTTTGTTTGTTGGGGTTCAAAGGGGTTCAAAGGCCTATCAACAACTAAGGTCATTTAAGGCCGGGTCAATGGGTTTAGTTTGTTTGTTGGGGTTTAAAGGCCTATCAACAGCTATGTTCATTTAAGGCCGGGCCAATGGGTTTAATACTAAATCCCACATATTACCTGTACAAATGGGGGAGGGGAATCCCAAAATCTGAACTGAAAATTTACAATAACAAACCTACATATTCAGCCCTGAAATCAGAATAATCCTGATCTGATCCAAGGAGACAATTCTAATCAAATGCCAAGACATGTTTCATTTAGAAGCAAACTATTCAATAATTGCTGTTTGCTGATGTGTAAACAGCAGTGTGATTTTATTTTACCCACTTAACATTTTGAAATACCCAATTGTTTCAGAAATGATGGAGTGACAATACTCAATTACTAATTCCTTATCTGGAGCCCTGTGTGTGCGATTGTTTGTATCTTTGTATTGAAATAAGAATTATTTTTCTTCAGAGCTCAGTTTACTACCAATACATGTGGTCATAAACACTAATTATGACTGACTGGAGAAAAGGGGCTTATGGGTTTTGTGAGCAGTGTAGATCCAGATCAGACTGTGTGCATGCACAGGCTGATCTGGATCTACACTGGTCACCGTTCCATTAATGAAACACCATTCGTGCTTCCATCAAGCAATATAGATCGTCATCAGGTTACAGGAATACCAGAGCTACACTGGTCACACTGGCCATGAGCCCCATATTTTCAGTCACAGCCACAATTATACAGCTGGGATGCACATGAAGTAGGAACATAATGTAGTTGTTCACAGGGAGTCCTGAAATGAAAGAACTTTTGGGATTCCTATTAATTACCTCACCCTTTCAAGTGGGTAGGGTAGACACATGAACTTTCATAATCTACTGTCTGTTTCATGTGTCATGAAATCTGCCCAGGTTTTACGGCCATATAAACAATGCAAAAACTTTTTTTTTTTGATAATTAATATTAAATTAAAGCAAAATTGAATAAGGAGCCTTCTTTTTATTTCGTGAAATTCGTATGATCATTGAACATCAAAAAATAAATACAGAGAATAAATAGTAATGTTTGTTAACATTTTAAGGAAACACGGTTATCGCCCCTGATAACAGTGTGGACATTTTCCATAATTCCACTTTCGGTATTACGCGACCTGTTTATTTGCAGACGACAACTAATTTACATGTCATACTGATGTAAACAAAGAACGTGATCGTGACGAATGTACATTAAATCATTATTTCTTATTCAAAGATTGTAGAGCCGCCCGACACACCAATGCTGTGTATTGAGGGAGCAACCATATTTCCTGTGCTGCTGAATAGTGGATCTATTCAGCAGCACAGGAAATACTGGTTGCTCACAGGCACAAACAGTAGGATAGTAATGTTGCAGGGATTCCGCTGGCGATTGCCATTTTCGCAATTGGCGATAAAAAATCCAAATTTTCGGAAAAAAAAATCCAATTTTTTTTTCTCTTTTTTTTCCCCGAAAATTGCAATTATCGCCAATTGTTTTATTTTTTTTGAAGTGGCGATTTTTTTTCCCCAGCGGAATCCCTGATGTTGGCGTATTGTTATCGGTGCGATGGTGTGGTTGTCTTGTCAATAATGTTTGTTGTATTCCATACATAGTGAAACGTTTGAATTGTAAATTGAATCTGTTGACATAGCTGGGTGCCACACATCACCATTTTGGGTGTCTTCATAAATATTTAGTTAATATGTCTTCAATACTTGCAAAAATAATTGACTGATAGTGAAAATCAATTTTAATTGTTAGATTATATACTATAGATCGGAAGATTTTCGTGTGTGCGAACCCATTTACATTTCAAATTGATTCCTATAGTACGAATTACGGACGAGTCGAACCACATTTGTGGACATTTCAGACCATATTGATGGACAGGTCGGCCCATATTTATGGACAGGTCGGACCATGTTTGTGGAAAGGTCAGTGAGTGAGTGAATAGGGTTTAACGTCCGCTTTTCTGACATAGAGGTACAAGCCTCAGGGAGTCTACACGCAGACGGGTCAACGGGGTCGTGTCCCGTATCCACCTGTCCGAGGGGGGTAAATCCCAACTTCAGATGTCAATATTTACAATCAAAATATATATTCAGTCCTGAAATTAGAACAACCTGATCTGGTGCCAGGCCCTCGCCACACCAGCATCATTTATCCCATCCCTAAAAGTAATAGGATTAGCGCTAATCTTACTTTTATATATGGGGCATAGCCTGACTCAACTCTCACATACAAGAAAGCCAAAAATGTACATGAGGGCCAAATCAGGTATAGTGGGTTCCGGAAAGTATGAACCCAATCATTAAGCCAGTTTAGTCGCCTTTTACGACAAGCAATGGCTACTGCAGCACTATTCTCAGGATCAGTTGATCCCGCCCCGGTGCCTGCACGGGGCGTGGAAAGGTCAGATCATGGACGAGTCGGGACCATATGTATGGACAGGTCAGATCATGTACAGCCGTCGACACTACCACGGCGCACTGTGTCGCTATTTTGGCTCTCGAATTTTGAGGGTCTAGGCTGAATTGTTTCTAGGGGAGGGCACCCAGAGCCCCCGCTCAGTAGTCCGCCATGGGATTATTTTATTCATAGCTACTGGCCTGTCATGTGGAAGAGTCGGACCATATTTATCGACAGTATTAACCCTTGCAATGCTGAATAATGCTGGGTTTTTTATTTCCATTTTTTCTCATCAAAAACATGGTTTGACAGCACTTTAGAATCATTTGAATTCATTTCCAAGTGAAATGATTCTAAAATGCTGTCAAACCATGTTTTTACTGAGAAAAGAGATAAAATATGACACAGCAGCAGACAACGCATTCTAAGCATTAAAGTGTCACAAACATATCAATTCTATCAATACTAGAAATGTGGCCAGTCGGCACACGAATGCCCAAACTGGCAGCCAAAGAAAACAAGGCACATTTGAAAAGACAGAGGGCCTGAGAAGCGTGGATTTGTCACAGCATGAAAGCAGTGGGTGTCTGAAACATCAATCAGATCCATGCAAGGAAACAGACATTTATAACACATTTATCCCAGCATTGAAGTTTTGAATGCACCAAGTATGTGACCTTGACCCTGCTGGGCTTAGCGGGGATGGGACGATCGTGGATTTGTCACAGAGGGGTAGAGGACCATTAGAGCGATGCGTGTGTGAAGTATCAAGCCGATCTGTGTAAGGAAACAGAAATTATAACACATTTACCAGAGCGTTAAGGCCATTTTTTTTTTTATTTGTTGGTTTACAGATCCGCTGACCCGATTTTTTGGCAATGTGGAAATTTTTTTTTTTTTAAATTTCCGATTTTTTTGGATTTTTTTTACCGCCGATGGAAAAAAAATAAAAAAATTAAACGCCCGTACATGAAGAACAACTGTACAAGAACAGACTATAATACAAGAACAGACTATAATATCTACCAACGCGCACTGTTTTGGCGGAGAATTTCACAATCACATTTCTCGTTTTTTTATGTTCTAAGAAAACGGTTGGTTGCTGGTATAATCTATGGCGAGTCTTGTGGATTCGTGTCCTCAAAAGGACCCATTATTGCACTGAGAAGAGGAGCGATACTAAGTCGCGTCCATGTTGCTGGACAGGTCCACGAATCATTTTTTTGCGGTGCCGAGAAAAATCAGTGGGGAAACCGGATCTTAGCAGCAGCGACAACAACAACCTGCGGGATGGACGACTCGATCTATCTCCGTTTCGCGATTGAATGCATTGGGGATTCGTCATTCAATTATACAGAATTTGCTAAGGCCTCACTTGGGCAAAGCATCGGGGATACCGCAGCAGCAACCCGCTTAAACGACGCAAATGTTATTATCGACAGGTATTTGCGTAAGACCAATAAGTATTACCAATTACCACACACAACCAGTGACCGTTAAACTCGGTGTATGATACAGCATATTAAATTAAATGTATGTTGTGACCCTTCCGTCAAATATATGTGTATCTGACATACAATTCATACAAACACACCACTTCTGTAAGTGAATAATTAGCTATTTTCGGGGGGGGGGGGTGGGGGGGGGGGGTGGTGTGGGTGGCTCTACATGACCTGAATTTTTACTTGCAAAATTGGAAATAAACCTGAAGTTGAGTCTCCCGTTGAATCAGAAAACTGTTCAGAAAGCCAACTGTGTGACCACAATGCTCATACACAAGAGTATTTGATGAGTATTTTATCATCAAAATCCGAGGTAGTTATACAAAGATATTGGAAGTTAATAAGCTGTTTAAAATACGTCACATCGTTCGGCAATATTCGGAAACCACGTGATCCCCCACCTTGTGTGTTGTGTAACATTGGCAATTGTTCGGTTATCAATAGCTGACATTAATGTACGAACTGTCATACCACAACATTTTTACCAGGAGCGTAAATGTGGAACAATAGTGCTCAGTGTGTATCAAGTGCCAAGTATGGTGACATCAACGAATTGTCACACGACTTGGTAAATAAATAATTATACTCTTGATTCATTTTATTTAATTATTTTTATTTTACTAGTTAAACCTAAACCAGATACAGTATTAATATGTACGCATTATGCAACCCATTCACAATGATCAACATTCAACAGTATGTGAATATTAAACTGAGTTGCTATGTAGAATATAAAGAACCTTGCTGAATCGACACCCTACATTAACTGACAAACTCTTGGCCTTTTTGTTTTTTTTACCGACCGACAAACCGACCCAACCATGTGCCTAAAAAAAGGTGATTATTTTTTTACCGATCGACCCAACCCTGTGCCAAAAAATAAATAAATTGAAAAACCTTTTTTTTATTTTTATTTTTTTCCGACCGACCGACCCGATCTCGCGGAAAAAAAATCTGTAAACCAACAAATAAAAAAAAAATGGCCTAAGGGTTTGAACGCACCAAGTATGTGACCCTGGGCTTAGCAGTGGCTAGTTGCCAAGGTAATTTTTGCAATCTACTCCCGTACCGTACGTGCCTATTAAAAGAAGAGGGCCATGATGGCCCTAATTCGCTCACCTGACTCCATGAACACCAGAGGAGAATGTGACATTAAGTTCATGTGTTTTAAAAAAAATTGTGCTATTTTTAGATGGCGGTCATCTGGGATTAAGCGAAGACCCATTTTACCAAATCTGAAAATGCTTCACCCAAGGATCTTAACTTACTATGAAGTTTGGCCAGCATCGGCCATGTGGTTCCTGAGAAAAAGACGTTCAAAATCTTGAATAAATGGACATTTTGGAGGCCATTATGGATGACATAATCATCCGATTCCGACAAATATTGCACCAGAGCAATCGCCTCATCGATACCTTCAATTTGATATATGACATGAGCATATTCGGGCAACAATAAAATTTGACCCCACGGGCCACGCCCATTTTTGAACCCGGGTTCACCATTTTAACACCTTTGAAAGAGCATTCTACGTCGATCATCGTCGAAATCCGGCTGGCAGTTCATGCGAAGAAGATTTTTTTAAGAATTTGTTCTATTTTTAGATGGCGGCCATCTTGGATTAGCGATGACCTCCATTTTAACAAATCTGAAAAGGCTTCACCCATTGACCAAAACTTTTAAGTTTGGCTACCATGGGCCAAGCGGTTCATGTGAAGAAGAATTTTGAAATCTCTAATAAAAGAACAACCTTTTGATCTTTCGGCGGCCATCTTGGATGACATAATCATCCGATTTCGACAAAAAATGCACCAGAGTGATCGCCTCGTTGATACCTTCTATTTGATATATGATATGACCATATTCAGTCAAAAATAAAATTTGACCCCAATTTGACCCCACGGGCCACGCCCATTTTTGACCCCGAGGTCACCATTTTAACAACTTTGAAAGAGCATTGTACATCGATCATTCCTACCAAGTTTTGTCGAAATCCGGTTGGCGGTTCTTGAGAAGAAGATTTTTTAAGAATTTATGCTATTTTTAGATGGTGGCCATCTTGGATGAGCGATGACCTCCATTTTAACAAATCTGAAAAGGCTTCACCCATTGACCAAAACTTTTAAGTTTGGCTAGCATGGGCCAAGCGGTTCATGTGAAGAAGAATTTTGAAATCTCTAATAAAAGAACAACCTTTTGACCTTTCGGCGGCCATCTTGGAGGACATAATCATCCGCTTTCGATAAAAAATGCACCAGAGTGATCGCCTCGTTGATACCTTCTATTTGATATATGATATGACCATATTCAGCCAAAAATAAAATTTTACCCTAATTTGACCCCAAGGGCCACGCCCATTTTTGACCCCGGGGTCACCATTTTAACAACTTTGAAAGAGCATTGTACATCGATTATTCCTACCAAGCTTTGTCGAAATCCGGTTGGCGGTTCTTGAGAAGAAGATTTTTGAAGAATTTGTGCTATTTTTAGATGGCGGCCATCTTGGATTACGTAATGACGTCATTTTAACAATTTTGTAATCCCCCTACCTAAGGACCATGACCATGAAGTTTGGTGACTATAGGCCCAATGGTTACCGAGGAGAAGACGTTTGAAAATGTTCACGGATGACGGACGACGGACACATTGCGGTAACAATAGCTCACATGAGCTTCGCTCAGGTGAGCTCAAAATCCCATTACCCCACCCACTTGGTCTCGTACATTACCATCTTCTGTTTATAGAAAGGTGGGTATGAATATGGCTATTATAGAAAGAGCCCTCTCTTTTCCGATTCGCACAAACACAATAACCATCGATTAAATGTATGAAATATGTCTGGCAATCGATAAAGGCATTAGGTGTGTGAATATACTCACTTCAAATCGCTGTTTCAAGTATTCATTGAGTTATTCGCGTTTTGATTACCCCATTCAAAGCGAAAGTTGCGTGTACGAAAGAATCTCACACAGAATCGGAGGCCGTCCGGCGTGGATTATCGGTCATATTTGGCCGATAACTGATCGCCAGCTCAAACTAATGACGTGCACCATGACCATATACATTATAAACTCCAGCCATACAAAGTTCGTCCAATTGTGATCGTTCACCGATTTAAAAAACACTTTTTTGTCTAATTTTGTTCATTATCTGGAACCGGGTCAATGCACCATCTTCCATAATACAACCGGAAGCGTCTATGTAAAGAACATCTCTGATTGGCTAAATCTAAACTGTAATGACGTCATTCAACCTATTTCGGGATTCCGGAAGATATAATCTGATATTACGCGAATCATGAATGAAAGTAGAAAAAATGTGTTTTTTAGATCGGTGAACGATCACAATTGGATGAACTTTGTATGGTTGGAGTTGCTAATGTACATTGTATATGGTCATGGTGCACCACTTTAGTTTGAGCTGGCGATCAGTTATTGGTCAAATATGACTGATAATCCACGCCGGACGGCCTCCGATTCTGTGTGAGATTCTTTCATACACGCAAATTTCGCTTTGGATGGGGTATACAAAATGCGAATAACTGAATAAATGCTGGAAAGAGCGATTTGAAGTGAATATATTCACACACATAATACCTTTATCGAATGCCAGCGACAGAAATCATACATTTAATCGATGTGTATTGTGTTTGTGCGAGTCGGAAACGAGAGGGCTCTTTCTATAATGGCCACAATGTTATCCACCTTTCTTTATAGAAGATGGTAATGTACGAGACCAAGTGGGTGGGGTAATGGGATATTTTTTAATAGGCATTTTTTTTGTGTCATAGGTCTGAGTCTTCCACCTGTGATCAGAGCGTGAACGTTTCAGGACATACAGACACAAGCAACACTATGATGGTGGGGCTAGTTTTCTGGGGTATTAACAAGTTCATCAAATTGCGGTTTTTATAAAACATAACATATATATGAGCTAACTTGTCAGTTCAATATAATGATAAAACATTTCTTTCAGTGTTTCTTGCCTTCAAAATAAGAGTCAGCCATCTTGAATCTTGACTTATGGTTGGAGTTTTCGGGGTATATCCGTAAGTGTCAATAAATTTGCTAATTCGTCCCGAGTTTTCATTGGCTGTTGACCATCTCGCAGATGAATGAGGAACAGTGCAGGAAAACTTGAAATTTTTATATTGTTTATGATTTTACCAATATTAAAGAGCAGATTAATGGCGGACGCAGAAAATCACGATTTGGTGGCTTTAAAGGACTTAATGTAGGTGGTGTCATGCTTATTTTAATCACCGGACGTACTCATCGCAGCTGCACACATGTCTATAAATTTATAAATATGTGAATACCCCGTTTTTTTCCCCCCAATCTGTAAAATAAATTCCCAAATCGGCAAAAAAAAAGGCAAAAATAAACCAATGAAATCTTGAGTATTGTGCTCATGCAGTCCATAAGCAGATTCATTGACACAAGTTGTCAAATTTGGATGGTTGGTTAATAAAATATTAACCAGGAGTAAGTGACATCAATGACATCCACACCATTTACTAATAATATCAACAAAAAATCCCAGTAATGGATTCGATCGGTCGACGAAAACAATTCCCAATTCAAGCAATTTCACGCGCTAGTTTNTCCCAAAATATAAAAAAAGACCCCTTCCCAAAATCCCTGGCTTAAAGGTACATGCCCACGCAGTAGGCACAAAATGTTCTTTATAGGAATTAAATAAGTGTATAATTATGTCACTATTCCACCAGTTCTAAAAATTATGCTATACAAATATAATCATTTATTAATTATCAATTTACTGTTAGCGACGCGCGGCGGTAACAGTCTATTTTGATAATGTGCGGGGACGACGACTTTCACATCACGGCTTGCGGTGCGCAGTATACTACACGCGCCAGTAGGCTTCCCAATATGTAAACAAGAATGTCAATATGTCGAAACGTCCAGGACGGAAATTGTATGAAACGGCGTCGGCCAGGCAGTACAGAGAGAGTGGTTAATATTGGCGACCAGATCACCAAATGGAAAGAGTTACGTGGAGATTTAGATTTGGACTCGAACAGAGATTTTTCTTCTCAACTTCTGATACTTGACCGTGTCACGTGACGCGTGTTGGTAAAAAATAGCACGAGGTCGGAAAATACCCTTTCTGGTCGCGGCATATAAAATGCGATTTAACACCAATTAACATGCGCCGTAATTAAAAATAACTTGTTAGTGGGTAGACAAATGACTCATATAAGGCATGACAGAAAATGAAAAGTAGTAGTACAGTGTAACCTACTGCGTGGGCATGTACCTTTAAGCCCCGAAATTTATGCTACCGTCATCATTCGGTGGCGGGGCATAGAAAACATTTCCAGACAATAAAAAAATAATGGGAAATTGATGTTTATAAGAGACAGTACTGTACTAGGGCTAAGTCATATATTTATTGATTATTTTAATAAATACTTACATTTGATGGGGCAGGGGTGGGGTGTACTGTCCTGGGTCCGCAACTAACATTGCATGGCCATGATTGGGTATGACATTCAACTTACAACATACCTTCTTTTGTCCGTTAGGATAATTATAATCTGTGAAGGCTTGGATCAACAATCAATTATTTTGTGAAATTTATTTTCAAATTACACTTTTATCAGTTTTATAAATTATACACAAATTATACAAAACTTGAAAAAACAACAAACAAAACATATACATTTTATGATATAGCCTACAATTTATACTTACATAAGCTACAGAAACGTGTTGATAATCACATTGTAGTCACTGTAACATCAATGCAAGTACTGATTCACAAGCATGTAGCGTAAACACGCAAAGTTTTACCGACCACCTTTGTTTTCACAGCTTTCTCTCCATTTTGAACCTGCACTGACGGCTTGCTAATTGGCTCTTCTATTCAGTCGAAGTACCCATTACACATATAATATTTTAAGCATGTAATTGGACTATATTGCACATCATGTAAGTCCATGACGAATATAAGAATTTTAATTCTTATGAAAATGCAATACTGAGTAATTAAAGCATTAATTATGGAATATATCAGTTAAATAATTATCATTAAACGGGGGAGGATAAAGAATCTGCTGATTACAGTCACGTGACCGGCGTTAAGGGACTTTGCATCCATTTCCAACACCAAATTGCTTGATGTTTATTTGGTGAAATACAGTAGTAAGTTCATAATGTCATCTAATGCAATACACATATACTTCGTAATTATATCACAAGGGTTATATAATTGCCATAGGTTTTTGAGAAATTCGTTTATTTACATTGTATTCTGTTATTGAAATTTAGGTTGTTTTCTTCCAGTTAAATTTATCCGGTTTAGAATTTCAGGTACAGGTTAGAACACACCAACTAGTTTTTAGCTCGCCTGCACGAAGTCCAGAAGATCTTATGGCATACCCCCGGCGTCGTCAGCGTGGGCGTCCACAAACTTAACGTTGGTGTAAATGTCTTATAACTTCTGTTTCCTTTCATGGAACACCTTGTTATTTCATACATGCATTCCTCAAATGACCCTCTATCATGCTGTAGCAAATCCATGACCCATCACCCAACCCTTACCCCAAGGCCACAAACCTAGCACATTCATAAACTTAACTTTGGGGTAAATGTCTTATAACATCTGTTTCCTTTCATGGAACGCCTTGCCGAAATGCCGATATTTCATACGTGCATTCCTCAGATGACCCTCTATCATGCTGTAACAAATCCATGACCCACCACCCAACCCTTCCCAAGGTCACAAAATTAGCATGTTCATAAACTTAACGTTGGGGTAAATGTTGTGTAACTTCTGTTTCTTTACAGGGAACACCTTCATATTTCATACATGCATTCATCTGATGATACTCTAGTTATTGTGCTATTGCAAATCTATGACTCTCCCATCCCTTTCCCCAAGGTCAAGGTCACAAACTTAGCACACTCATAAACTTAACGTTGGGGTAAATGTCTTATAACATCTGTTTCCTTTCATGGAATGCCTTAATATTTCATACATGCATTCATCTGATGATACTCTATCGTGCTATATCAAATCCATGACCCACCGCCCACCCCTTACCGCAATGTCAAGGTAAACTTAGCACATTCATAAACTTAACGTTGGGGTAAATGTCTTATGACATCTGTTTCCTTTCATGGAACGCCTTGATATTTCATACATGCATTCCTCAGATGACCCTCTATCATGCTGTAGCAAATCCACGACCCACCACCCAACCCTTACCCCAAGGTTAAGGTCACAAACTTAGCATGTTCTATTGTTCATAAACTTAACGTTGGAGTAAATGTTGTGTAACTTCTGTTTGTTTACAGGGAACACTTTAATTGATATTTCATACATGCATTTATCTGATGATTCTCTATTGTGCTACAGCATATCCATGACCCACATCCCCACCCCTTTCCCCAAGATCAACATCATAAACTTAACGTTGGAGTAAATGTCTTTTTATAACTTCCGTTTATTTACAGGGAACGCCTTGATATTTCATACATGCATTCATCTGATGTTCCTCTATTGTGCTACAGCAAATCCCTGACCCACCCCTCACCCCTTTCCCCAAGGTCAAGGTCACAAACTTAGCACATTCATATATGCATTCCTCATGTGAATAGCTATCATGCTGTAGAAAATCACCAACTTGCGTTCATAAACTTAATGTTGGGTTAAATTTTGTATAACTTCTGTTTTCAGGGAGCGCATTGATATTTCATACATGCATTCATCTTAATATGCTATATCATGCTATAGCAAATCCACGACCCACCTTCCACCACTGACCCCAATGTCAAGGTCCACCGCACACCCCTTAACCCAAGGTCAAGTTATATAATATTCATTTTTTTTGTACAACTGTGCCAAGTTTGAGTGGAGGCTGCCAACAGGTGAGCTTCGTTGTCTTCTGACAACTCTTATACTATATAATTTAACCAAAATCCCATCCAATAAGGCCAGTCTCTCCTACATTCACTATTCATATGGATGCTGTGGGACCTATTTGTACATGACCTGCAGCCTTTCTGTACTGGTTCTGCACAAATTAAACAATAGGTTCGATCACTTACCAGTACTCCTAAGAAAGAAAAACCCAACCTTGTCATGTCTCCCAATATTGTTGACTAACAGGTTCAGTGTTTTCTTTTAAATGCTACAAATATGCTGAAAACTGGTGTTAAAAGCACCCCAAAATTTAGCTACAATAATTCGCCTTCGATTGTTATCTACGGCTACAATTTTACCCATTCAAAACATATGAGCAACCGAAGTGCATACCCAAACCTGTAAAAGTTTAGTAAACTGTACGGTGTATTTTATACCTTTAAACAAATAATCTTTGATGTAGAACTAGTAAATAGCCAACAAATAATAGAACAGGGAAATCATTTCCCCATGGAAGCCATCTTTTCTCTAGTTGTTGTTCAATATTTAACATAACGAAATGAAGCTTTCAAATTTACAAGCTCTACATGTAAATGTCATATAAACACATTGACATGGTAAAATAACCAATTTCTGCATGTGTATGTCCTTTATTAACAATTTATTGATACAGCTTTGACAGTTTTATATCGCTAACATATCAAACACGCCGTATAACCGATTGCAAAAATCACTCTTCCATGCGTTACATTAAAGAAATGGGGTTAAATTGCTACCCTCACGAGAGGTATGGAGCGTGGTAGCAAATTTGTTTCTACCCAAAATGTTGCTCAGGTGAAACTGGGTATAAAGTAATGGATCCATATTTGCAAGCCTGTGTCTGACCTCAAAACGCCGGTACTATTTTTATACGCCTGTTTGAAAAAAACGGGACATATTATGTATTCATCTTGTATGGGCAGGCGGGCGGGCAGGCACAGCTTGTCCACTCAATAACTAGAGTTCTACTTGACGGATTGTAACCAAATTTGGTATATATGTTTATCACGGCAAGACGAAGAAGCCTATTGATTTTTCGGACTGTATCCTTGTCCACGCAATAAGTCGAGTTCTATTTGACGGATCGTAAACAAATTTTGTTTACATGTTTTATCACGTCAAGATGAGTTATCTCCCCTTGTTGACTGGCCTTGCCTTGACGGGCGTATATTGTGACCTTCGGCCCTCTTGTTTATATAAAATAACCAATGACCACACATTTCGCTATTCTCTGCTTCTTTCATTTTTCGTATGGATGATGTTACTATTTTCCCATAACCTGCACCCATTCTGCTGTGGATATTCACTAATTATACCCCCGCAATGAGTTGTGGGGGGGGGGGGGGTATACTGGAGTCAGGCTGCTCTGAAGGTCAAGGTCAAATACTTAGTCTCTTTACAAAATTTAACATCAGAGAAATATTGTTATAATTTCTACTTCCTTCATCTAAAACGCTTAATATTTCACACATGCATTCCTGTAAGGCTCTACTACCATGCTGTGCCAAATCCACGACCGTGCAATCCCCGCTGATCCCAAGGTCAATGTCAAATACTTAGTCTCTTTACAAAACTTAACATCAGAGAAATATTGTTATAACTTCTATTTCCTTCATCTAATATGCTTAATATTTCACACATGCATTCCTGTAAGGCTCTACTACCATGCTGTACCAAATTCACGACCGTCCAACCACCGCTGATCCCAAGGTCAAGGTCAAATACTTAGTCTCTTTAGAAAACTTAACGTGAGAGAAATATGTTATAACTTCTATTTCCTTCATCTAAAATGCTTAATATTTCACACATGCATTCCTGTAAGGCTCTACTACCATGCTGTGCCAAACCACGACCGTCCAACCCCCGCTGATCCAAAGGTCAAGGTCAAATACTTAGTCTCTTTACAAAACTTAACATCAGAGAAATAAGTTATAACTTCTATTTCCTTCATTGAAAATTCTTAATATTTCACTTGTGCATTCCTCTAAGGTACTATCATGCTGTGACAAATCTATGACCGTCCAACCCCTGCTGATCCTAAGGTCAAGCTCACATACTTAGTCTCTACAAAACTTAACATCAGCGAAATCGGTTATAACTTCTATTTCCATGCTCGGATCTGCTTCACATTTCACACACGCATTGCTCCAATGGACTTCTACCACCCTGTGAGAAATTCACGTTCATGCCGCTCCTGCTAAGCCCAGAGTCAAGGTCACAAGCCCACACACTTGGATATTTTTACATATTTTAGGGGTACCTGGGCCCACACGGGGGGTACCGGTATTCCGTAAGCCTCGCTTACTGACCAATCTAGTTAAAATATAGGTTTAATTATTGTTAAGAAAGATAAATTCAATCTCCCGTGACCACCCTGGTGGTGGCGCAAGAAGTGAGCGGCTGGAATTGAAACCGCCTCACATGACAAACATGCTCCGACTTACAAAATAATCTCAAAGCATATGCTTGCAACTGATGTAAATGATCGATCGATGCATTAACATGCCTGTGAAGTAGATTAGCGCATTAATTGACTGTTTTTAATTTTTTTAACATACTACTTTTGACTACACTGCACATGAATATTTGATGATTTAGCGTGGTTAAAACTATACATCCACCATGCAGTAGGTTGAAAACTGATCTATCTTCCATTAACTAAGATATGTGGGGTGATAGTGTATATTAAATATTGGCTATTGTGGTCGATGTCTGCAGGTATTCACAGAATGAGCGGAGCAAATTATTTGGCACGCTTCATCAAATGACGCCACCATCAAGCACACGCGATCGGCATGTTGATAGGATAGTGTATTACTTTTTCAGTCATGTAGAAAAAAAAATGTAGTCATTCTATAGTCAATGTATTATAATCAAGGCTTAGAGCACCGTGTGCCTCAATTTCACCATCACCAGTTTCAAAAAGTAATATCTTTTCTATTTCTCATAAAATCACATTATTCCTAGTGCCTACGTACACAGAGCTAAGGCCCACCTGCGCCTAATAAAACCTATACATAATCAACATTTTACACGCAGAAGCCGTACCAGCCTGAAAACCTGACACAAGTCACCCGACTACGCTAGGTCGGACATGACTTCATATCGCGCTTTCACTAAAATTCTCAAAACTGAACAAACCAGATCAGGATTTCAAGAATCCTGGAGATTTTCCAATAAAGTAATACTAGTTATCAGTGTCAAATGCGGAAATACAATCCAAATCTACCTACATCATGTACAAGAGCTATCTTTCAGAACTCCAGATAAGCTGTCCAGAAATGAGCATGACAGATAGTGTTATATATTTAGAGGTGAATGGGTTAAGCTGAGATTATCTTGGCTCTCTTGTTTGCAGATCCTACCCTGTGTGAAGGCTGTAGATACCTTAGTGAAGATACAGTACAATGTCGGGTGACACGCCAGAGGAGTTCCTACCGGGGGTACCCGACTACAGTTCCGTACACCGACCCGTTGGAGACCTGTTCCCAACTGTACAGGCAAGAATTCCTGGCTTAGTGTCTTTTTATGCCCCTGGTCTTGGTTGAGCTGGGAGGCATATAGCATTTAGCCTGTGTGTCCCGTACAGGGATATCCCTAGGATTTTTTATGCCCCCGCCACCGAATGGTGAGGGGGGCATATAATGTTACCGGCGTCCGTACGTACGTACGTCTGTTTCCTTGCTCGGATCTGCTTCACATTTCACACACGCATTTCTCCAATGGTCCTCTACTGCCCTGTGACAAATCCACATTCGTCCCGCCCACACTAAGCCCTGGGTCAAGCTCACAGACAGTGCATTTGAAACCTTAACACTCGGGTAAATGGCTTATAATCAAATGTGCCTCGTTTTCTTTGGTTGCCAGTGGGGGCATTCGTGTGCCGACAGGCCACATTTCTAGTTTCAAAATGGTATTGATAGTCCTGAATTATCTGAACTATTTTCTATAAAAAACAGTCACACAGTTTCTACCAAAAAGTGTAAAAATGCTGTAAACTTTTGAAAATGATCAAGTTTTGAGGGTCCACGGGATGCAGTGCCAATTGTCAGTGTGGGTCCTCGGCAAAGAAAATGCATCAGGGATGCAGAAAACATGGGTCAGGGAAATCCTTGCCCGTGTATGTGTCTGTGGGTCCAATTAAGAAGTTTGCTAGACTTTCTGAAATCTGCCACCGGAGGCAACAGGCACATTTCAAGAAAGTGCTCAGAAAGTTCTATTATCGTGGGTACCGATTGGATCACAGATCTCCCGTATTGATAAATTTGGATCTCTAAACTATTCAGCAAGAGCATAATAAATTGGGTATTTCCCATTATTATAAAACTTTCTGAGCAGGTAGTGCCCAAGGTCTCGTGGTAGAAGTCAGGAAGTTTGATTGGCCGAGTCTGAGCTCTGCTCAGTCTCGGCAGGTCAAACCTCCTGATTTTGAATATAAATTTTCGAGAATATGATCAGTGTTAAGGTGTATAATCTAGGACCCAGGATTTCATTGTCAAGATATGAGTGGATTATGAATGGGTGTTTCTGTGGCACAGTAACTCGGCATTAACCCTTATGATGCTGAATACAAATTTGACGTCTGCTGTTTATTTTTTAAGTTCCATTTTTCACATCAAAAACATGGTTTGACAACAATTTAGAATCATTTCCAATGGAAATGATTCTAAAATGCTGACAAACCGTGTTTTTACTGAGAGAATTGATAAAATATGACACAGCAGCAGACGACTATTTTCTGTTCCCACATTCTAAGGGTGAACAACACATGTTGGACATGACTGCCACATACAGTATGTAGCTCGCTATGGGCACAGGTGGAAGACTCGGACCTATGACACCAAAAAAATGCCTATTAAAACAAATCCCATTACCCCACCCACTTGGTCTCGTACATTACCATCTTCTATTTATAGAAGGTGGGTATAAATATGGCCATTATAGAAAGAGCCCTCTCGTTTCCGACTCGCACAAACACAATACACATCGATTAAATGTATGATTTCTGTCGCTGGCAATCGATAAAGGTATTAGGTGTGTGAATATATTCACTTCAAATCGCTCTTTCCAGCATTTATTCAGTTATTCGCATTTTGTATACCCCATCCAAAGCGAAATTTGCGTGTATGAAAGAATCTCACACAGAATCGGAGGCCGTCCGGCGTGGATTATCGGTCATATTTGACCAATAACTGATCGCCAGCTGAAACTAAAGTGGTGCACCATGACCATATACATTAGCAACTCCAACCATACAAAGTTCGTCCAATTGTGATTGTTCACCGATCTAAAAAACACTTTTTTTTAGCTCACCTGAGCAAAGCTCATGTGAGCTATTGTTATGGCAAAGTGTCCGTCGTCCGTCGTCCGTCCGTCCGTCCGTGAACATTTTCAATCATCTTCTTCTCCCGAACTGCTGAGCCGATATTGGTCAAACTTCACAGGGATGATATATGGGTGATGCCATTTCAGATTTGTTAAAATGGAGGTCATCGACAATCCAAGATGGCCGCCATGGAAAAGTAGGTCAAATTCTTAAAAAATCTTCTTCTCACGAACCGCCAGGCCGATTTCGACGATACTTGGTATGAATGATCGATAGTTAGCGCTGTTTCAGATTTGTTCATATGGTGGCCCGTGGGTCAAAAATGGGCGTCGCCCGAGGGGTCAAATAGGGGTCAAATTTTATTTTTAACCGAATATAGTCATGTAATATATAAAATCGAATGTATCGACGAGACAATCACTCTGGAACATTTTTTGTCTAAATCATATGATTACGTCATCCAAGATGGCCACCGATAGTTCAAATGGTCATTCTTTTACTAAAGATTTCAAACGTCTTCTTCTTGTAAACTGCTTGGCCGATATTGGCCAAACTTAACTGTAATGGTCTGTGGTTGAAGCCTGTTCATTTTTGTTAAAATGGAGGTCATCACCAAATCCAAGATGGCCGCCGTTGAGAAGTAGGTCAAATTCTTAAAAAATCTTCTTCTCACGAACCGCCAGGCCGATTTCGACGATACTGGGTATGAATGATCGATAGTTAGCGCTGTTTCAGATTTGTTCATATGGTGGCCCCTGGGTCAAAAATGGGCGTGGCCCGAGGGGTCAACTAGGGGTCAAATTATATTTTTGCCCGAATATGGTCATATAATATATCAAATCGAAGGTATCGACTAGTTGATCACTCTGGACCATTTTTTGTCTAAATCAGATGATTTTGTCATCAAAGATGGCCACCGAAAGGTAAAAAAGTTGTTCTTTTACTAAAGTTTTCAAACGTATTCTTCTTGTGAACTGCTTGGCCGATATTGGCCAAACTTAACTGTAATGGTCTGTGGGTGAAGCCTGTCCATTTTTGTTAAAATGGAGGTCATCACCAAATCCAAGATGTCCGCCGTTGAAAAGTAGGTCAAATTGTCAAAAAATCTTCTTCTCACAAACCTCTTGGCCGATTTCGACGAAACTTGGTGTGAATGATTGATAGTTAATGCTGTTTCAGATTTGTTCATATGGTGGCCCCTGGGTCAAAAATGGGCGTGGCCCGAGGGGTCAACTAGGGGTCAAATTATATTTTTGCCCGAATATGGTTATATAATATATCAAATCGAAGGTATCGACTAGTCTATCACTCTGGAGCATTTTTTGTCTAAATCAGATGATTTTGTCATCCAAGATGGCCACCGAAAGGTAAAAAAGTTGTTCTTTTACTAAAGATTTCAAACTTATTCTTCTTGTGAACTGCTTGGCCGATATTGGCCAAATTTAACTGTAATGGTCTGTGGGTGAAGCCTGTCCATTTTTGTTAAAATGGAGGTCATCACCAAATCCAAGATGTCCGCCGTTGAAAAGTAGGTCAAATTGTCAAAAAAATCTTCTCACAAACCTCTTGGCCGATTTCGACGAAACTTTGTATGAATGATGGATAGTTAACGCTGATTCAGATTTGTTCATATGGTGGCCTCTGGGTCAAAAATGGTCATGGCCCGAGGGGTCAAATAGGGGTCAAATTTTATTTTTGACCGAATATGGTCATTTTATATATCAAATCGAAGGTATAGCAGTAAATCACATGCACATTCGCAATATATGTTAGATCAGAAGGTAACAACAAATTCTGTGGAACATTTAAAGTTGTAAGTGAAGAGTCTTTGTGAAATCAAGATGACCACTATGGAGGCTTTTAGGTGAGTGATACAGGCCCATTTGGGCCTCTTGTTCTACTTTCATTCATGATTCGCATACTATCAGATTATGTCTTCCGGAATTCAGAAATAGGTTGAATGAAGTCATACAGTTTAGATTTAGCCAATCAGAGATGTTCTTTACATAGACGCTTCCGGTTGTATTATGGAAGATGGTGCATTGACCCGGTTCCAGATAATGAACGAAATTAGACAAAAAAGTGTTTTTTTAGATCGGTGAACGATCACAATTGGACGAACTTTGTATGGTTGGAGTTTCTAATGTATATGGTCATGGTGCACCACTTTAGTTTGAGCTGGCGATAGGCTATCGGCCAAATATGACCGATATCCACGCCGGACGGCCTCCGATTCTGTGTGAGATTCTTTCGTACACGCAACTTTCGCTTTGGATGGGGTAATCAAAACGCGAATAACTCAATGAATACTTGAAACAGCGATTTGAAGTGAGTATATTCACACACCTAATACCTTTATCGATTGCCAGAGACATATTTCATACATTTAATCGATGTTTATTGTGTTTGTGCGAATCGGAAAAGAGAGGGCTCTTTCTATAATAGCCATATTTTTCCCACCTTCTATAAATATAAGATGGTAATGTACGAGACCAAGTGGGTGGGGTAATGGGATTTTTTTAAAAGGCATTTTTTTGGTGTCATAGGTCCGAGTCTTCCACCTGTGGCTATGGGGAGGAAATGTGTCTGTGCCCGGTTAGCTTGGTCGGTATATTGTTGGCTTAGTAACCAGATGTCACAGGTTTAAGTTTCAATCTGAGTATGAATACAAGTATTTCCATCTCACTGAGATTTGGCCCTAAATATGGGGCTGTGGCTGATATATGCTCCGATATTGTCCCACAGATGATCACTTTCCCAAAAGAAATCTGGGGACAAATATGCGGGGAAATATGTTAAGGTAGGTATGTAAGTCACTATGGGGAGGAAGTGCATAAATGTGCCCGGTTAACACGTCTTCTACACATATTGAAGATGTGCACCTTGGTGTTTTTATGCCGAAAAAATAATTTTTAACTAAAATGTCACCTTTTTAACTTAAAACAATTTTTTCTACATTTTTGTATCCAATTCAATATAATTTATACTTTACACATCTCTACCGAAATTAGTATATCCGTTTATCACAACAAGAGGAAGAAATGATGCTATAGATTTTCAAATTCTCTTTAATGTTTCTTGCCTTGTTGACAGCTTCACATTTCTGCATCTTCGCTGTCTGGCCCATCTTCGACGGGCGTATTTTGTGACTTACGGCACTCTTGTTCAATGTGCAATAGGTTTGGGCCACAAGTTCTACCAACTTAGTCATGGCCCTGACAGAGGCATCCAGTCTCCATTCCTCGTGCCGTTTCACATCTGCTCCTACCTGTTACTTAACTGTCTTGATAATTTTCACGTCATTCTTTGCAGGATAAGTCAGGCTGGGAACCATTTAAGCTATCAGCAGAGCAGATAGAGCAGTTTTGGAGAGATGGTTACCTGCTTAACGTGCCCGTTCTGTCACCGGAACAGTGTGAGCGGATACTCGACGACTACAAATACTTCTTGGTGCGTCATTTATTACATGGAGAATCTTACATGAGTGGTAATTTAACTCTTTGCATGCTGGGAAACTTGTGGGCTATAAATAGTTCAAAACTAGCGGACAAAAATTCTTCATATTTTCTTGTATTTCTTCCCGTAAATATCATGAATATGTCTTGGAATTTCATTAGAATTGAGTCCTGAGGACTCAATTCTAATGAAATTTCAAGACATATTTACAGAGAGAAATAAAACATATACTCCTATAAATTCGTTTGGCGGATATTTTCGCCACTAGCATGCAAAGAGTTAATGTCAGATTTGTTATTAACCCTTACAGCGCTATCTTAATGTTTTTGTCGTCTGCGGTTTATTTTCTATTTTTATCATCAAAAACATGCTTTGACAGCACTTTAGAATAATTTACAACATGTTTTGACAGCACTGGAAATGATTCTGATGTGCTGTCAAACCATGTTTTTATTGAGAAATAAGGTATTTTGTACAACCAAATAAGATATGCAAGCAACAGCACACGACAAGTGTTGTGAGTAGCGGTCTAAGGGTTAAACTTGTTGATTGATTTCATAACAAACGAGGCTTTAATCTAATTTAACAAATATCAAATGAAATTGTACAACATTATTTCCCCCCAATGCAGCAGGTTAAAACGGGATCGAACCTGTTTGCCCGGCCTTATATGACCTTAGCTGTTGATAGGTCGTTAAACACCAATAAACAAACAAACAAACAACATTATTTCGCACCATATTATAGGACAAGAACACACGGCTAAACTCGGTATAATGAGACGAGCCATGTGATTTTGTTTTAAAAATATGTGCCATATATCTGATGACAATTATTTACAAAATTTACGATATTTTCCATAAATGACGTCGAAAGCTGACAGCATGTTCACAGCAAATGCAGAATAGAATTTCGACGTCATTTGCAGAAAATATCACAGTTTGTGTAAATATGTTTCATTAATTATCACAGGTCTTCTTCAGTACAAAATCAAATGGCGCATCTCAAATGGCGCATCTCACAAATGGCGCATCTCAAATGGCGCATCTCAAATGGCGCGTCTCGTACAGTAAAACTCTACACCAGAATCCTACGTCATATCCAAAATTGCACTAAAAGAGACAGAAGCTGTGTTTTCTTCAGATTCTGTATTGCAAACGGTGTCGGAATTGTGTACAAAGTGCAATATCACGGTGCCAAGTTGTTATAGAAAAGCTTTTATTCACATTAATTTGTCCTGCTAATTGAAAACATATTGGCACTTACGAAAACCAGATTTCCGAGGAATATTTTAAGCTCTTTCCTGCTGTGGAAATTATTTTTCTACATTTTTGTCTGTCATATTGTGTATCATCATCCACTTTAAATTTGTCTGTGACTGGAGAAATGTGGCTTATGGCAGAGATCCAGATAAGTTTTGTGTCTAAAGCGTACTATACCCGCTATGAAAATCAATGTGTATTTTCACATGGCTGTACTCCCACTTTTGATAATCAATGCATATTCAGCTAAAATTATTGCATAAAATATGCCAATACACACCTTATCTGGAGCTCTGTTATGGTCTTTACAACCAGTTTATACCCAGATCAATGTCTGCGCAGCCTGATCAGTGTCTACACTGGTCACTATTCAGTCAAATGAAATTCTTCTTGTGCTTCTAACAAGTATATGTCCTTATCAATCTATAGGAATGTGCTGGGGGTGGTTTCACTAAACTGCGTACGACAAAAATGTTCGTAAGTGCAAAATTATAATAGTCTGTAAAATTCACTTTAACAATGTTTTCTTGTAAACAATTGTTGGATTTACATTTATTGAGCATAGGCTGCATATGCTCAATAATTGTAAATCAATCATTTGAAATTTCGAGACGATTCTAAATTTGCACTTACGAACATTTTAGTCGTAAGAAGTTTAGTGAAACGGCCCCCTGATCGGTAACTAGACTGGCCACAAATGCCATACGCTCCATTTCTCCAGCCACGTATGAGACACGCCTTGTGATTTTGAACCTAAGAACATGTGCAATATCTCATGGGAAATATTTTCAGTGAATGACGTCAAAAGCTGACAAAATGTTCATAGCAAACGCGGAATAGGAAGTCTTATGACGTCATTTACCTACTTCTCCCTATTTTGAGTTGAAGTTTTTCTCTATATAAAACAGAAATTTTGGAAAAAATGGTCTATTTTCTCAAATTTTAACCCTATTTTGAAGGGCTAGCTAGAGCCCAGTGTTTCAAACAATATACATGTATAGTCGAACCTGTGCTAACGACCACCTGGGAATAGCGACCACCTGTCCACAACGGCCAGTTAAAAATCCCCCCGTCCAATTTTGTTCTTTATAAGACCTTGGAATAACGGCCACCCCCGAACTGCAACCAGCGGCCAGCTATTTTCATTCGCAAGCGGCATTTTTTTATGTGAACAGCGGCAATGTTGGGTTTTGTCGGCAAAATAAAATTAGCACCACAATCGCAATTTTCCTTTCACCACAATCTGGTCACTATCATTTGAATTGCAACTGATCATATCCAATTAGTCATCGATTACATTCACATACATTGGCACAACGCTGTTTTCAAAACTTTTACCGTCATTTTGACAACATTTTCCATGAAAAATATTGCATAACGCCATTAACGGTAATTCCCGGTTGCTGACGTCAATCACGTAGTCAACACTAGACTGGTACCTTGTCGGATGTGCAGCCTAGCAAAACAATACTACCGGGAACCAGTCTAATGTTCTGATAATGTAATAAATTCAGTATAATAAAAATTAATAAATGTCATATAGAACTAACCACTGCATATATTTGATGATTAAAAGTATGTAGAATTATTATACTGAATTTATTACATTATCACAGCCAAAATGGCTGTGATAATGTAATAAATTCAGTATAATAAAAATTAATAAATTCATCCTTAAATTGAAAATTTCTCTCTCAAAGTATACTTTGCTAGATAAGTATACATGTACTTTGCCATGTATGTGAGAGTGGGATCTGAATTATTCTTAATCATACTAGTTTTAGGGGAAGTGGCCAAGTGTATGGACCTGGCACCATGTAGGGTTATTCTAATTTCAGGGTTGAATATATATTTATTTCGATGTAAATAATGTGTTCTGATTTTGGTTCCCCCCAATGCAGCATTGGCCCGACCTTAAATGACCGTAGCTGTTGATAGGTCATTAAACACCGATCAATCAAATCAATCTTCTTTCTCATAGATTTCACAAACATATTATTTTCAGGGTAACGAGAAGCACTCCGGGCATGAGATGCTATTTTATTACCGTAGCAACCAGACTGATGACCCTGACAACGTGTTGATGCACTGTCTAGGTCACTGGAGGCTTACCAAGCTTTTCCAGTGGGTGGCAGGTGTGTGCACGTGATGGGTAATTTAACGATTGGGGTTCATCCTTATCGGAATCCCGACTGGAGACCTGGTTTGGACCTCACATACGTCTTTGGCATTTTGTATGTGACAGTTGAATCTGGTTATACCCCTTATGTGAGTATTACGATATTCGTAATCCTATCTTAGGGGAAGGGGCCAAGTGACTTTGGTGTGGTATGGACCTGGCACCAGGTCAGGTTATTCTAATTTCAGGGCTAAATATATTTGTTCTCGATGTAAATATTCCGTTCTGATTTTGGGATTTTCCCCCCAATGCAGCATGTTAAAATGGGATTGAACCCGTTTGCCCGGCCTTACATGACCTTAGCTGTTGATAGGCCGTTAAGTATACTTTCGAACCTCCATGAACTCTCTACTGAGACTAATTTATTGTTTTCAGGGTGGCGAGAAGCACCCTGGACATGATATGTTGTTTGAATACCATAGCAACCAGAGTGGTGACCCTAAGAACGTGTTGATGCATTGTCTGGGTCACTGGAGGCTTACAAAGCATTTCCATGATCTCGCTTTTCTGCCGAACGTTATTGTAAGTATACAATCAATCTGCCAGACACTGACCAGTAGCCTATTTCACCAACATTGCAAAGTATACTTTTCTAGCAAAGTATACTTTGAGGGAGAAATTTTCAATTTAAGGATAACTTTATTAATTTTTATTTTTCTGAATTTATTACATTATCATAGCCATTTTGGCTGTGATAATGTAATAAATTCAGTATAATAATTCTGCATACTTTTAATCATCAAATATATGCAGTGGTTAGTTCTATATGACATAATGCATTTCTGGCAAAATAAGTGATTACTTCCTCAAAGTATACTTTGCTAGATAAGTATACATTGCAATTTTGATGAAATCGGCTACAGGAGATTGTCTGTCAGTGCAATCAATCAATCAATCGATCGATCAATCAATCAATCAATCAATCAATCTCAATCAATAAAATATCCTATTTGTAATTAATATTAATAGTTTGTACCATATATCAGAAAAGCCATGTGATTTTGAAGATGTGCGAAAACAAAATATTGTAAAATACCGTAAAACACGACAGACCTGTGTATTGGTATGTACATACGTGCGTACGTTAGTAACCGGTTTCATTTTACAATAACTTGGGAACTGCTTCACTGATTTTGATAATATTTGGCCACAATGTGTGTCTAGGGATTGTGCTTTGTTTTTCATATGACCCACCTCTGACCGCCCAATGATGACTTGTGTTCACCTTGTTTGTTAGGCAAATTTTGTTTAATTTTTTTTTTTAATTATCAAGTCTGCCAGCATGGGGATTAGCTTAGTGATAGCGATGCCCTTGTTGCAAGTAATTTTCATATTTTTGAGAACAAAAATACACCCTTTTCATAAGTTGACTAGTCTGAAAATCATTTTGTGACAATTGGATTGGTCGGAAAATTAACTTATCACCGTCCATTCCAGTTACTTAGGGTTAAATACAAAATCATATGGCTAGTCTCATTTAGAAAGAATAGCACATTGTTAACCCTTCCTACGCTGTTGACGGAAATTGCCGTCTGCTGTTTTTCATTTTTGCTTTAATTCTTAACAAAAATCTGGTTTTGACAGCACATGAGAATCGTCTCCACTGGAGACGATTTTCATGTGCTGTCAAAACCAGATTTTTGTCGAGAAATATTGAAAATAAAACATTTCCAGCAGACGACAGCATTTAATTCAGCGTAGTAAGGGTTAACTAAAAAGTGGCAGATTCTCATACTTTTTTTGGAAAAAGAATATTGTGATTGCGAAGATTATAGGAATGAATGGCATTTTTGTGGAATTTATCGGGGTATAAACTTGGAAAAGTCGCGGGAATACTGGACGAAGGCCGGAAGGCCTCGTCCAGTATTCCCGCGACTTTTCCAAGTTTATATCCCCGATAAATTCCACAAAAAGGCCATTCATTCCTTATAATTCCAGCATTTGAAATAAATTCATCAAGAAAATGTGTTTATTTTGACAGACGGCAGCCATTTGTTTACATTGAAAGCACTGACAGCGCACCTGTAAGTAGTTTGGCATGGGAGTTTACTGGGATATAAATTTTGAACAGAGAATTGCTACGGGCCAATCAAATGTCAGGGAATTGTGTAAATATTTTTGTGCTGGAATTATATAGTAAATAAAATGTACATGGTTAGTGCTGTCGAATATAAAATATATTCGGTTGAGCCTTAGACAGCTTTATTGGGGCGAGCATGCCCCCTATGCTGATGTCGGGGCGAAACCGAATATATTTTACATTCGACGGCACTAATCATGTATTTAATTTATACCGCATACTAAACTTAATTGTTTGAACGTGCGTCATTATGTGTACAGTCCCATAGAAAACGAACAGCCAAATGCCAAGCTGATTCTGACAGGCTAATGTTCCTGTTAATGATTTTGTATTGCACTTTGGGGTCAGCTAATGAGATAACAAAGTATGCGGAACTACTTTCACTGCCCAGCTGGAGTCTCCAGTAATGGCCAGACTCGACCATAGTGCATGAGAATATGTACAGGTGAGTTTTATTACCACCAGCGACTATTATGGCCGTAATCTTTGCAGCTTAGGTCCAGATCAGAATGAGCAGTCACATCAGGATCTAGACTGTTACCGACTGGATTCGTCATTGTCTAAATGGATTAGCAACCCTGATCTTGTTCCATGCTCTCTTGGTAGCCTACATCATGTGTGTGCTGTTTTCCACAATAATGCTGGGAGAATTGCTTGTTCTAACAGCTATAAGCTGATGATACAAGAACACACTAGTCTTCTAACCAGTGTAGATATATCTGCGGGTTCAAACTGACCAGCACACTAGCAAATTACAAATTAAAATGTGCTGTTGATACATAATTACATGTAGCATATGTTATGTTATACAGTCAGAATTTGTTACAACGGCATAGTTCGTCAGAGATGAATCTGCCGTTATAACGAATATGCCGGTATAAAGAATCGGCGATTTTCTCCTTGCTATCAGACTGTCGTGATAATTCCGGTAATTGGAACATGTCGGTAATTGGTAACCACGCATTGTATCGACGCTATTTGCTGTCATTTTACATTAGCATTATCGGCGAGATATATACTTATTTGTCACCACATTGATAAAGCAATGCATATATACGAATTTATATCAAGGAAAAAACCAACAACATTCAAAGCTAATCCGGTATTTGACAAAGTCTAGGTTGCAAGCGAACCTGTTGTTAATTGTAGAGCGCGTGGTGAATACCGGATTATCTGTGAAATTGTTTCTTTATTGTTAGCAATTCGCAAACATGTGCATATAGAAAAGAAACACATATTTTAATAAACAGTTTGTTTTAATTTACATGCTAAAATTTATAAAAATACAAAGCAAAAACATGTAGAGTGGTTTCCCTTTAAATATTTACATGACGATTCGTCCCTATCTGAACTCGCCCCAGAGGCAATGTTACACGATAATTATTTAAATTGTTCACGATTATGATATTTTTTTATTTACAATCTATCGGTCGTTGCTGGATTTAATCACTTGTAAATTTAGTTGCTAACTGTTCATTTCTTAATTGATGTTTGCAAAATAGTACATCACAGCAGGTGACTAGGTACCGACACGTTAATTGCCGCGATTTATGACAGCAGGTCGGGGTTAATTAGCTGTGAAATTGTTTAGATATGGTCAGTGACTGGTTCCCGAATATCGGTTTCCGTAATGCCGGATAACAGAGCTGGGTCACAGCGCTGGTACCAGCGACGCCGGGTACAGGCGCCGTTATAACGCACATTAAATAAGACTTAAACTGTGTATTCGTTTGCGGGAATTCCCTGCCGGTGCCGGAAGCTGAATTTGCCGGTATATTGAGCAGATTAAAGAGCATGCCGATTGGTTTGGCGGCTTATTGTGCCGGGAGGCGAATATGCCGCTGTAACGTGTGCCGCTGTAACGAATTCTGACTGTATACACCTTGCAGAAATAAATATCTTCATTGCAAAACCTTACTTCAATCTCAAAGTCAGACTTGACACAAGGAATTTAGCTGAGTGTGAGTCCTGACTGGGGAATGGACCTTATAACATATGCGACAGTGTAGCCCCAGATCAACCAGCGCATCCGTGCAGTCTGACCAGGGCTTATGTTTGTCGTGTTTTGTTTCATCGAAGTAGTAACAATAATGATACCAGCAAAACGCCTCGACTTGAATCGTACTTAGTGTGTGTGCAAAAGGAAATATGTTTTGAGTCCAAGTTGGCGATTGGAAAAGTTTTATAAACTATCAACAGAGCTTCAGTCAAGGTGCGTAATTTGATAAATTTGAGGTAGAATTTTGTTATTTCTTCACCAATAATTGCAAATTGGGAGCTATGATAAGCTTATTATTTCTTACTGGAGCATAACATGATTCAGCTCTCAAGTACCGGGGGCAGGGGGTGTGGGGGGGGGGGGGCGCAAAACGATACAAGAGGACCAAACCATGTAGGTCGGCAGGAAGGATGAACACACACCGATCGTTAAATTACCCATCACATGCTCCCTCCTACCACCCATTCCCATGTTGGAATAAATTGGGGATAGTGTGTATAAACAGGTCATCAAACTTTGGTCAAGAGTACAACTACAGACGCAGTCAGTTTATTTGATACTGAATGAATGACTGTTAAAACGTTTGATTAGAAAAGTTTTATAAACTTATCAACAGAGCTCAAGCTAAGGTGCGTAATTTTATCAATTCTGGATAACAACAAATTTCTGCACCAAAAAATGGCAAGTTGGGAGTCTCAATGATCTCAATGAGACGATTCTAAAGGACTCCTAACTTGCTATCTTTCATTGAGAAATAAGAATTTCGCCACCAAATTATGCACCTGACAGCTCGATCTGTATCAAGTCCGCGCAGTCTGATCAGGGCTAAAGTTTTTTGAAGGAGTAACATTAATGATACCAGGAAAACGCTTTGACTCCCAATCATTCTCGGTGTCAATTAGTGCAAATATTCTAATCAATAACACACAATTGCAAATTATACATATTTGGCCTTATATTTGTATATGCGTATACTATGTACACAGTGATCCGTTATGAGACCAACCATGTAAGTAATTTGATACATTTCCACAGTTGTCATAGTTCATGAAAAATATTTACATAATTTATGATTTTCTTCCGTACATGACAACGAATATTTATGACACTTTCAAAGCATATTGCAAGATGTCATCATTTACTAAAAAAACACAAGACTTATAAATATTATTCTTTGAATATCGCGGATGCTATTATGTATGAAATCAATTGAGATAGACGGAATGGCGAACCGTGCAGACCCTGATCAGACTGCACGGATATGCAGGCGGATTTGGGTAGCGGAGTTGGTAGCATATATCATAAGCCCCATTTCTCCGTCATGACAACATATGCCATATGTATGCATGTATGTCATAGATAATTGCAGGTTTTGCAATCGTGGTGCCATAATTATGTGCTCTTCATATTTACTGCTACATTTTGAATAAAATATAAAAATACAGCAAATATCTAGTACATATCTCTGCTATCGAATAATAACAAAAAAAGATTAGTATTTATTATATCTTCCCATTTTAGTTCAGAAACCAGACATATTTATTCTGTCCTATGCAGTGGTCAAGCCGCCTGACCATTATCCATGCGCGGACACAAAATAGTTCTCGCACGTCCAGTTTCATTTTCGCACATAAGGATTATGTTTGGCGATTTGGCTTCTTGTTAGTTTTTGTTTGTTTAGTGGAATGCATATATATATCGATTCACCTCGGTGTATATAAATATTGAATACGATTTTATATTATAATGGTATCATAGATAGTATTTTGGCTTGCATATTCCTACGCCGTATTGGAACCATTTTGGCGGGATTTGGAGAGGTCTTCGGAACACATATTTTGGAAAAATCTTACTTTTTTTTCACAATATATTTGTCGTTGGTCAACCGATTTTGACGGGAGAAAAGGCATATTTGCATCTCTGATAATGATAAAATTGATTATAGCATTATATATATGGATTTTATTTCCGTTATAACATATTGTATTTAGAATTTAACTGGGAATTTCAGAATCTTATCATATCGCCTAATGGGCCATTTGACCCGGTGTTAGGAACATTAAATCTGGTTGGTATCGGGGATGCAGACAGGTTTATTCCAGTATCCAGCTGTGAAACTCGGGTTTCCCGACCCCACGTTTTCTTTGAAGTAGTGGGGTTTACAAATACCCGACTTTCTATGGGAGCGTACACCTAATGCGTGACGTCATGTTTTGACTTCATGACCTCGCCATACGTCAGAAATCTAGTGACGTCATTCAAAGCAAAATGGCAGCGTCCACGCTAGGTAGATTCGGTATTGTATCTGATTAACCGATTTATTTATGATGAGCTTCAATATTGGCTGGCTTTAGACTCCACAGTTGTCATAATAAGCATTGCAATCACAATGGACATGTCCGTGTTGTTGGTTACGTCGCATGTACTGTAAAAATGGACAAAATTCAATTGAACCGACAGCGATTGCAATTTTAAAATTCGCCGCCATATTGAATTTGCTGTTGAGACTGACCAATCAGAGGCCGTGATTTGGGGTTAAAGGTGAAACAATAAAGGCAAAAACGGCACTTCATGTATATTTGGCTACTTCAGGTATATTAGGTTACTAATAAATATCATTTATTCAACCCCCTTAATACTTATACCCTTATACATGGAGCAATGTTTTGTGGTATAAATAAATATGTCAATTCTCTCACTACATTTTGTCAATATAGACTCAAAGCAGAATGTTATCGTGCTCCAATTGTTGGCGACATAATCCTTGTCTGTATATTTGTTGATGTTTTCAAAGTGCGGCAATTCATACAAAAAAAATATACACACAAGCAGGCTAAATTTTATATTTTCTTACCTCTATGCACATATTCTATAAATATCCAACAAATATTTTAACAATAAACACATGACATACTTTCATTCTCTGTATGGATTCGTATTGATAACACTATTCTGTGTGTCAGGTGAAGACGTCCCAGCTACTAGAAACAGGCGGAAAAATGATGCCGGTGAGATTCTGGCACGATCAGCTGTTTGCCAAGCCAGCAAAACTCGGCGGTGGTGTGGCATGGTATGTGTTGTGCCTCGCGCGAGCCCGGGGGGTCATTTTCTCACCTAAAAGCTTCCCAAGGGTGTCCAACTGAGAGTGGATCCACTGTAACTATGGCATATTTGCATACTTCTGCGACTTAAAATAATAAAATAATCATTACAGTGGGAGGTAACTATGTTGTTTATTGCATAAAATAGCTTTTTTGCAGTGTAATAACACGTGTATTAAAACCATAATACAGTAGTGCAATATATATACATGTTTGGCAGTCAGTACATCTTCAATGAAATAAATACAAGCTAAGATTTGTGTTGATTTACTATGATATATATTATTAAACTCATTGTCTAATTTCATAAGGCACTCGGCACAGTCTCGTTTCTGATGAAATCAGTAAACTCGTTTAATAAATATCATACTCATTTTCACTCATGTAAGATCCTCTATTTCTGCATATATGGCTTTGACTGGAGAAATTGAGCATATGGGTTTTGCGACCACTGTAGATCCAGATCAGCCAGTGTATCCGCACAGTCTGATCAGGACCTGCACTGTTCACCATTCCATCAATGAAACCTCCGTCATGCTTCTAACAAGCAGTATAGATCGTTATCATGCTGCAGTCATGCGCTATTTGATCAGGAGCTACACTGCTCACAAATCCCATAAACCCTTTTTCTTCAACGACGGCCACATATTGGGATTTATCCCGTCAACACAGTGCGTATTTGCCGTGAAACATGGTACTGTCAATACGGCATAATCACTGCGTATGAATATGTGCGGTGGCTGGGGTTATTTTTTTTGCATTTAAAAGCCATTTGTAGGTGTTGACGGGATAAATAGAATAGTAGGTTAGTGCCGTCAATTGGAAAATATCTGGCGTGGCTCGGAAACGGGATGTGCTCGGCAGAGCCTCGCCCATCCCGTTTCCTAAGCCTTGCCAGATATAATTTCCCATTCACGGCACTAACCTACTATTCTCTATGTCGGTGTTACACGTTTGCTGTTTTCAGGCACCAGGACTATTCTTATTGGACAAGAACTACTCCAATGAAACACCTCACAGTAACTATTGCCCTGTGCTAGTCCAGTTTATCCTTTCATGTAATATACGAAAATCGGCAGATCATACCACCTACCAAATCAGTTACCCCAACACCAAGTTATTTATTTGATGAGGGTGAAATATATACAGTCGAACCTGTGCTAACGACCACCTTGGAATAGGTCAGCGGCCAGCTATTTTCTTTCCCATGCGGCATTTTTGTATGTGAACAGTGGCCATGTCATGTTTTTGTCGGCAAAAAAAACAACACCACAATTGCTATTTTCCTTTCATCACAATCTGGCCGCTATCATTTCAATTACAACTGGTCATATCCAATTAGTCTTATTACATTCGCATACATTGGCACTGTTACAGCCCTCTTTTGAAAACATTTACCTTGCCCATGTCAGTCTGTGTCATTTTGGCGACATTAAAATTTTTCCATGAAAAATATTGCATAACGCCATTAAGGGCACTTCCCGATATGTATTCTGTGTCATGTATTCCAATATATATAATGCAATTCCACGTAAGTCGTATAACTCCATCATTAGTGAGCAAACTGTGTTTACACGATGCTGAAGACTAAGACTTCAAACACACCGCGCTTGTCAAGTTTTACTACGTCTAAATTTCACCCCGCGGGGCACAAGCCATATCAAAGATCAATAGACGCGTTTGCTGACGTCAGTCACGTAGTTGACACCAGACTGGTACCCTGTTGGATGCGCAGCCTAGCGAAACAATGCTACCGGGAACCAGTCTAAAGTGACACGACAAACGTGTTTATTTGAATTGGGTCTCTATCTCTAACAAATCCTGGCTTATTGCATTAGCGGCCAGACCAGGCGGTGGATTCGCGTAGTCTGCCCATATGTTCGCCAATCTCTAATTAAAAACATCAATAATTATGTCAGCGGACAATGCCAATTCGTCATAGGCTGCTTAAATATTCGGGCTTGATCAGGATATACATTGGACAGAAAGCAAATAAGCCTGGTGTTCTCTGCCGGTTTGGACACCTATCTTGCGTGTGTTACTCGACTGGACCCATCCAATGAAATGTTCTCGTTACAAAAAAATGCGGTTTTCACAGGCCGCGCCACATAGGCTATCGTTTTAATAAAGACTGTTATTAATATCAAATGATGGCGTGAAATTGAGAATAAGAAAGTAAAATACTAATCATAATAGTAATGCTAATTAAACTGCTTACATGTAATTATGACAAGCTATTAAATGGTGCACCAAAGCAAACCGTGGGATGTACTTATCATGAAGATAATTACTCCCCTTTGTATATAATTTCTAAAGCGAGGCTGGGTTCAAAAACAATAACAACAAAATAAGATGAAATAAGTAAATAAATTTAATTGACTATTTTTGCCATTTTTATGCAATTTTTAATTGATAAAAAGCAGATCCACTCCACGATCGTGAAATATTGAATCGTCAGGTGGAAGTGTATGCAGCTAAGACGGTTTCTATGCATAAATATAGATTACAATAGAATGCAAACTACATGGCCGAGTTTGTTGTGAAACGGGGAAAATATTTGACCCTTGGAACAACGGCCACCGTCTCAACAATGGCCACTTTGGCCACTTCCCTTGGCCGGCCGTTGTTCACAGGTTCGACTGTACTGTTTATTTAACCAGGTGAGCTGAATATCATGAAATAATGCACAAAAGTGATGGTCCTCACTCAAAACAAATGAGTGACTGTTAAAAGCGAACCAATCACAAGAGTATTATTTCAAGATAATCAGCTCATCTGGTTAAATAAACATTTCCTTATATTTCACACTTGCTACTTTATAAAAACAAAGTGAATCAAGAGTAAAATATGGCCAAGGGTTGTGCGAATTAATTTCTGGAGGCGGGCCCTAGTGAAGGCAACTGTCTCTCGATTCAGAGGGTATGTCTGAGAACATGATTTGATTGGTCAAAGAAAACACGTCCTTGAGACGTTACTGATGTCATTTCTTCATGTTTGGCAAACACAAGAGTGTTGTAAACTATTGCTGCCAAGTGGTGTAATTCAGCGTTATATTTCTGTAAACTACTGGATGAAATCTAAGGAAAAATGATCTTGCGTTATATGAAACAGTGAAAAAATATGACTTTCGATATCACTAAATGGTTACTAGGTCTGATAAATTTCAGATGTTTTAGTCTTTCAAAAGGAACAAATATAACATCTAAAATGAATTGTCCATCCATGTCGTCCATAATATGAACGTTTCTGGTGATGTCGAGAATATTGACATTTGTAGATGATGTATTGCATAAAATCGCCTTCCGCAATATAAAATTACATAATGCTTTGTAAATTGACATTTCTAAATGTAAGTTAATCAACTATGTGCATGTCTGCAATATGTACATTTATTTATAGTATAGACCATTAACCCTTAGAATTCCGTAAACAAAAATTGTCCTCATATTTTGCCTTTATTCTCCATAAAAAACATGGTTTGGCAGCACTTTAGTATCATTTCCATTAGAAATTCTTCTCTAAAGTACTACCATACCATGTTTTTGTAGAGATAAAATAGAAATTATAAAATAAACAGCAGACAATAAACATTAAATCACCATTGTTAAGGCCTAACATATCGTTTCTGAAGTTCAAAAGTTTTCCTCACATAATGATAGAATATTAAATAATGATATTACAGACGATATTCAAGCTATGCATGCCAGAAGTTATGCTGTTTTAACAGGGTGCATGTCTCTTGAACTTCCGACAAGGCGAGACCTCTGGTTATATATATAACATTGTACTTATTGCGAACAATTAACGATTACGTTAATATATATCGGTGAAAGAGTCTCAATATAAGATCAGTTTAGACCAAAAAAAATAATAAAAAATTGCAGTGCTTTCATCATTGGTCGAGAAACTAGGGCAAAGAGTTACAATTTAGTATTGTTGTTATTTAACTAGTAAAATGCTGAAATAAATGTTGTCATCTGCTGTTTATTTATTTTTTTCCATTTTTCTCGTCACAAATATGTGTTGACGTTACTTTAGAATAATTTCCAATGGAAATGATTCTAAACTGCTTTCAAACCATGTTTTTACTGAGAAAGAAGACAAAATATAAAACAACAGCAGATAACAATTTTCGTTCCCAGCATTCTAAGGGTTCACCCATAATCCGTTCAGTTGTACCTGAACGAGAAGGGATATGGGATATGGGAAAGACGCGGCCGGGTTGTAATTGTCATTGTTTTCGTAGGTCCACATTGCCCTGGATAAGCAGACGGAAGAGAACGGGGCCATTCAGTACATTCCAGGCTCACACAGGTATACGCATGGCATTGGGGTGGGGGGGGGGGGGGTCACAAACTCAGAATGGAATATGGGACCACATTATGGTGAGAAACAATATCATAAAAATATTTGTGCGAAAGTGTTTATCGTACAAAGTTTAGTGAAACGGGGCCCCTGGTGTCTTGGTTTTATAGGTTGTATAATCATTTTGCAACTAAAACACAGTAATTTTCAAACTTTGTGCTTCCCACATGTATTGAACATCTGATGCCGATGTGGCTGTGACTGGAGAAATCGGGCTTGTGGGTTTTGCGACTAGTGTAGATCCAGATCAGCCTGTGCGTCCGCACAGTCTGATCAGGATCCGCACAGTATTCCATCAACGAGACACTTGTCATGCTTCTAACAAGCAATATTGATCATTAGCAGGCTACAGGGGTGTGCTATTTGATTAGGAGCGACACTGGCCAAGAAACCTATGAGCTCCATTTCTCCAGTCACAGCCACATATAAATCTGTTTCTTTAACCCTGCACTTTTGCAAGTAATTTTCATATTTTTGAGAACAAAAACGCCACATTTTCATAAATAGACTAGTCCGAAAATCATTTTGTGATAATTTGATTGGTTGCAAAATTAACATGTCAAAATGCATTCCAGTTACTTAGGGGTGAAATGGTTAAAATGTTCAATTCAATCAATCATCAATTTATTGTCAGATGGGTGCGAGATGGTGGTGGTCCGTTACCTGTGACCGACTTCAATTTCAAAGATATGGGCTCTATCCAGGTACGTAGATTGGAAAACATCGGGGCTCTTACGTAGGCCATAACAAAAGTACTTTGGTTGTCACTCAAAAAGGTTCTCAAATACTACCGCGTCGGAAAAATCTCTGCACGTCGGAGCATTTCATTGTCATGGTCAAATAAAAATATAAATTCGCCACATGATCGATCAAAAACACTACCCTTTAAAAGTATGTTGTATTCAATCATATCTGACGAAAATCTGGATTTGTTTGCTTTTATATAAATATTATGTTAGAAATGTACGATAATGTTAAACCAGGTGTCAGAGCGGATTCTCGTGAATTAATGCACTTGTGATTGGGTCCTACCGCTAAACAAACTTACTCGCTACACTCACTCATTTGTTTAGCGAAAGGTCTCTTGTATTATTTCATGATAATCAGCTCACCTGGTTGAATGAACAGTATAGACTGTACTGGTCATAAAACTCATTAAACCCTCTTGGTGGGGAACTTCTTATTGTACTAATGAAGCGACTGTGTTTTCCAGACGATATTGACAGAGGAAGAGAAGAGCCAATGGAAGCCTGTGTGTAGCTCGTTGAAGAAAGGAGAGGCGAGTTTTCACCATGCCCTGTCGGTACACGGTTCCTTCGGAAACAAGTGCGTGTTTAGTATCCCCTCATCGATAGGCAGGAGGGACATAGTGATAATCCACGTACAGAACACCTTTCATTTCTCAGGGGTGGGAATTTTCACGATATACTGTATTTATTCTATTAAACGCCCCCGGTACATTGCAAAATGACTACGGGGGTGGGAGTTAATAGAGCCATTTTATCCTTTATTCCTTAAAACCATAGCAGGCCGCCGAAATACAATAGACCCGTACAACTACGTATCTGGAAACAACGCGCCTATTTTTAAAAACATGTCGCAACATCCAACTAGACACGTGCGATAAGCCTTATTAAACAGGCCACTGGGTTAAGCATGTCGAAATGCAACGCTGGTAGCAACAAATAATCTACATATTCCCTGTCTGTATTTTAATCTCTTGTTAAAAATGGACAATACTTCCTACTCAATCAATCAAATTTAACATTAATTATCGTGTTTAATTCATTGTTATGGCCAGTTTAACTATTAAAGGAACACTTGCTAGTTTGTGATGTTTGTACATCGACCGCCGATTATCGGGTAAAATTACATTACAAATTACACTTGTTGACTAATTTTATAAGAAACTCGGCATAGCCTCGTTTCTTATGAAATCAGTAAACTCGTTTAATAAATATCGTATTAAATCATCTATATATTTCAGATCGGACCAACCACGTAGAGCGGCTGTATTAAACTACTTCGCCGACGGCGTCTGCTCGAACAGCGATGAAGAACTTCTGAACGGTATTACAATTCCTAAGGTAAATCTCGAACTATGTTTGGTATTGAGATGGATGGTTCAGTGTGAGACCAGTAGCCAATTTCTTCAAAATTGCAAAGTGTACGTAACTAGCTAAGTATACTTTAAGGGAGTAATCATTTATTTTCCCTGAAGAACTAACGACTGCATATATGTGATGATTACAAGTATGCAGAATTATTATACTGAAATTATTACATTATCAAGAAATTCTTGATCACTGGATTATTAAACAAATATTCCAATCACTAGCAACTGTCACTATACATATGTTTGGAGAAGAATCAACAACATACGAGGTAAATATTTTGCTGTCAATTACATGTGTTTTTTTAATAATAATCATGTATTCAGTATTCGGCCAACTGATTTGCAGACTCGTCCCACAAATTTACGCAAATTTGATAAAACTGGATAAAACATGAAATAAATAATAGCCTACATAACAAATCCAGAGCGACGTTGTTGACATTGCTGTCTACTGACAGTACTGTGTAGAGAGCGTGCGTTTGTAAACAATGCAGAAGACGTTTGGAAGCCAATACACAAAAAGTAGTTCCGGCAGTGTGTGACAGGTCAGCCGTGTGAGATAGCCGTGTGAGACAGAAAAATCCCACATGGGCGTGGCTTCGGAAATAACATTGAAATGGACTCTGGGTATGTGAGAAAAGGATATTCCACCCGAGTGTCGGAATATGTCGTCAGAAACGAGACTTTGTCTCGTTTCTGACGACATATTCTGTTCACGATCACAAAGTTTTCTCTCACATATTTGACGCTAATGCCATTTCAGTTGATAGTTTACAAATTATTATCAAATTAATATTCAATGTTGTCGCCATACAGCCCTGATGATGCCAAAATATGTCGCACGTTGCTGACGTCATCAAAATTAAAACGATGTCAAGACGCTATGACGTGCTATAAACATGTCAACAACCATTGAAAATTGAACTTATTCATTATTTAATTTCTGTGGTGATTGTAAGACACATTAGCCATAATATTGCCCTCTTAGAACATCTGTCGTTGCCAGATGTGAGACGAGCACGTGTAGGGTGAGACGAGGAAATCTCACATGGGCTGACTATACGGATGTCATTGTCTCGGGCACCTGGTGGGCGAGTTAGTGGTCACAATTCTGGGTGTCGTCATTGGTCTTCACCGGTTTGGACCAAATTTCCTAAAGTTTTCGTCGTATCTTTCACAAACATCACCAATAGCATCCTTACAGTAATGGCCACCAACCACATTCAGGTGACCATGACCTTTTTTTAGTTCACCTGAGCGAAGCTCATGTGAGCTATTGTTACCGCAATGTGTCCGTCGTCTGTCGACGTCCGTCCGTGAACATTTTCAAACATCTTCTCCTCGGTAACCATTGGGCATATAGTCACCAAACTTCATGGTCATTGTCCTTAGGTAGGGGGATTACAAAATTGTTAAAATGACGTCATTACGTAATCCAAGATGGCTGCCGTCTAAAAATAGCACAAATTTTTCAAAAATCTTCTCAAGAACCGCCAACCGGATTTCGACAACACTTGGTAGGAATGATCGATGTATAATGCTCTTTCAAATGTTAAAATGGTGAAAAATGGGCGTGGCGTGGTGCATTTTTCGTCGAAATCGGATGATTATGTCATCCAAGATGGCCGCCGAAAGGTCGAATGGTCATTATTTTATTAGAGATTTCAAAATTCTTCTTCACACGAACCGCTTGGCCCATGGTGGCCAAACTTCACAGTTATGGTCCATGGGTGAAGCCTTTTTAGATTTGTTAAAACGGAGGTCGTCGCTAATCCAAGATGGCCGCCGTCTAAAAATAGCAGAAATTCTTAAAAAATCTTCTTATGAACCGCCAGCCGGATTTCGACGAAACTTGGTAGGAATGATCGATGTAGAATGCTCTTTCAAAGGGGTAAAAAATGGGCATGGCCCGTGGGGTCAAATCGGGGTCAAATTTTATTTTTGACCGAATATGCTCATGTCATATATCAAATTGAAGGTATCGATGAGGCGATTGCTCGGGTGCAATATTTGTCGGAATCGGATGATTGTCATCCATGATGGCCGCCAAAAAGTCCATTTATTCGAGATTTTGAACGTCTTTTTCTCAGGAACCACATGGCCGATGCTGGCCAAACTTCATAGTAAGTTAAGATCCTTGGGTGAAGCATTTTCAGATTTGGTAAAATGAGAGTCATCGCTTAATCCAAGATGACCGCCATCTAAAAATAGCACAATTTTCTTTAAAACACATATGAACTCCATGTCACATTCTCCTCTGGTGTTTATGAAGTCAGGTGAGCGAATTAGGGCCATCATGGCCCTCTTGTTATGAGATGCTCCCCAGTGATCGCCTTGTTGTTACATGTGTATTGGGGTGACTTCTTTATAGGCTGTTGTTAGTTTCTTGCACAAGAAACAACTGTCCATATGCAAAATCACATTTTTCTTAGATTTTAATACGCAACTGACGAGGCCATGTTCTTCACTGTAAGCTTGCTTGCATGATTCCGACTACACATGTCCACCGTGTGTGACCTTTTAAAAGCGTATTTAGTGGCTACATGAGAAAATACACTATTGCTGTACAAGCAGTGGCATTTTACCTTTACAATGCTGAATTAAATTTCGTCATCTGCTGTTTATTTTATTTTTTCTTATCAAAAACATGATTTGACAGCACTTTAGAATAATTTCCAATGGAAATGATGCTAAAGTGCTGTCAAACCATTTTGTTATCGAGAGAGAATCCAAAATATGAACAAGGACATCGTTATCACCAAGCTAATCCCCTCGCTGGCAACCTTGATAATAAGAAAAAATAAATAAATAAAAAAGACCATGACCTATCCCCACGGAGAGAGGGGATAAACAACAGCAGACAACAATTTTCGGTTCCCGTCTTCCAAGGGTTAACCCCATGGCAATGGCCATGGACAGTATAGATGATGTTATTTATCGCAGAGACCAATAATGTTACACACGTATATTTTCAGGGAGAGAAAATGGGTGGGCAGTTTTTCCCTCTCGTGTTCGACCCGTCCTGGATGCAGTAATAGACCATGATCGGTGGGAGCTCCAGACAATCATGTTGTTAGACCATTCAGGAAAATTTGTGGCTGTAACTGGAGAAATGGGGCGTATGGGTTTAGCGACCAGTGTAGATCCAGATCAGCCTGTGCATTCGCACAGTCTGATCAGGATCTGTGCTGTTCGCTATTCCATCTGTGAAACACTTGCCATGCTTCTAACAAGGACTCTAGATTGTTATTAGGCTACAGGAGTTTGCTATTTGATCAGGAGTTAACAAGGTGTATGATCACGTGGTACTAACAACAACAAGTACCGATTCAAAGAACGTATTATTTTATAGTGTCCTTATTACGTAACGGATTTTGATGTAATATGGCGTATCAAACGCGTCTTGTTAAGCTGCATTTGGTGGTCTCTTTATTTTCGCCCAAAGTTCTGTCGTTTTTGCGAAGAATCGATTTCCGTGTCTCTGACACGGAAATCGATTCTTCGCAAAAACGACATAAGTCTGTGCTAAACTCCATAGACCACCAAATCCAGCTCATGAAGACACGTTTGCTGCGCCATATTTCATCAAAATCCGTTGCATATTAAGGAAAATATCAAATAATACTTGCTTTGGAGTGGGCGACGTTGTTGTTGTTGTAACCACGTGATCATGCACCTTGTTACACTGGTCACAAATTCCATCAGCCCCGTTTCTCCAGTCACAGCCACATTGCTTGTTTTCTCCATAGAATGTGATGTCCTCATGTGTGTGTATATTTGTCATTTGGGTAAAATTGGCAAAACAATATATAGTCTAGCACCAGTACCTCGAACGTCAGTATCTCGATGGTATCCCTATCTCGATGATTCGCTAAAGTCCAGAATTATATCCTTATTTGTTTAATGTAAATTTCCTCGGCTATCTCGAACATGCCCTATCTCGAACATGTTCTCTATCTCGACTGTTCATTCTGTCCCCTTCGTATAAAATTACGTTAAATATCACTTCGCTATCTCGATCACATAAACACTTTGGTGAATCACCTAAGCGCCTGGCTGCCAAGATCAATTTGGTTAACACTAATTTTCAAAACGTATTATCAAAGAAACAAAATAAATTCACACCTACCTCGGGTTGTTTGCTTAATTGGTCCACCTCGATTTGTTTGAGTCTTTGACACGATTCATTAAGCACATCACGCTGGTCATTTAAGCAATTCACTGAGAGTTGTGACGCCACCTGTAATGTTGGGTAGTTTAGCGTGTTTTAATTATTCAATCGGATGGTGATTAATAATAAAAGCAACACATTTTTTGTTTCATTATTCCTTTATTGTTTGCTCGTGATGTGATGGGTAACATTTGATATTCTTTTGCGAAAATATTTGACCATGTCACTTCCTCGGTATCTCGAACCTAGTCCTATCTCAACTAAAATACGATCTCCCTTCGACTTCGAGATACTGGTGCTCGACTGTATCTTGGTTCAGGATGATTTTACTTGTTTTTATATAAAATGTATGTCTCCATATACCGTAAAAATTCTAATAGACGCCCGGGCGTCTATTAGAATCACCACTGGCTCCGAAGTCCAGGGTGGGCGTTTAATAGAGGCAAGTGTTATTCAGCAAAGGGAAAATGATAAAAAAAATATACGATGTTCTGCTATCTGAACAAAAACATAACTAAGGGACGTTACTCTCAAACGCCAGACTTGATTGTACTGTCTGTCAGTTTATAAACATTTGGGCCAAGACGTTTCGGCCCACTCTGGTCATTATGGTACAGTCGGTAGAAATGTTAAATTTAAAGGTAATGTATATCAAGACAGCGTCAATCTTTAATAATGCTGATCAGATTTACGCCTACGGACGTTTCGTCGGCGTCAGCGTTTCGGATCTGTTGGGTTTGAGATGCTTTGAAAATGGCGTCTCCGTAACCGTGTAAATTCTGATCACCTGTGTCCGTGCAAATAGCTACTGCTGATGAGGAATTTACTGTGACACCGGAAACAGTCGAATTTCGCTTCCGCTTTTGAAAGTGAAAGTTGAAATTATGTTTTTTCCCCGATTTTAAAGGAAGTTGCTGTCGAAATAATGGAAAGAAAAAAAATCTAATTGAACAATTAGCTCCGATTTTGTTTCAAGTCGGTACTGGGCGTTTATTAGAGGCACTAATTTTGTGAAAATCGGCCAAAATATGTGTCATTTTCAACGTAAAAAGTGGGGGGTGGGTGTCTATTAGAGCATGGGCGTCTATTAGAATATTTACGGTAGTCAGTACATTGGCGTACGTACGTACGTCCTGGTTACAGTTTTCCGGTATACTATCAAAGCCTCGGCGAGCGAGACATGCCGGCCGCGGCCATCTAGTATTTGTTCCTCCATAAATTGTTTTATGACGTTCTCACGGGTATATTTGTCATTTGGGCCAATGTGCCTTATGACATGCACAGCAATTGTAAATGTTGGTTAAGCCTAAAACATGGCGTTCTTATGTGTACTTATGTATATTTGACATTCGAGCGAACGGTTGAAAAAGATGCCTTAGCACAGCAATTGTAAATCTTGGTAAAGCCTAAAACATGGCGTTCTTGTGTGTACTTGTGTATATTTGACATTCGAGCCAACGGTTGAGAAAAGTTGCCTTACAGCACAACATGCACAACAATTGTAAATCTTTGTTAAGCCTAAAACGTGGCGTTCTTTTGTGTACTTATGTATATTTGACATTCGAGTGAACAGTTGAGAAAAGGTGCCTTGTAACATTTTCAACAATTTTGGATCTTTTGCAGTCACCATTGGGAAAAGTGAAAGGGTTTAACGTTCCAGCAACAGTTAAGGTCATATAGAGACGGAACCACAGTTTAAAGTCTCATCCGACAGACCAGTGGGATGGAAATACTATGAAAGTATTTTTGATGCCTAAGTCGAGGTCTGAACCCACAACCTTCTGATTGAAAGTCAGGATTTCTAACCCCTAGGCCACAATCCATCCCTGATTGGGAAGAATTGTAATCAGTTTGCTGAGGACAATAATGTGACTTGATGACTAAATGGCGAACAGTGTAGCCCCTCATCAGACTGCGGATCCGCAGGCTGATTTGGGGCTACGCTGGTCGCAAACGTCGTGAGGTAACTTTTTAGTTGGGTGCTCATTTTTGTGAGATGCATATTTTTAGAATATTTTTACCTTCCAGGCTATTTAAAACGTTTGTCGTATATATTTTAACGGTGTATATGAGCCACGTCGCGAGAAAATCTGTCTTTGGGAAATTCTTGGTCAAATTAACATTTTGTTACTATGACAATGGTATGATGAATTGAATGCTTTTTATTCGATCATGATATCTGCAATATTCATTAAGATATTATTTTTTTATACAACACCTATTCAGGCCGTTTGAGCAAATGAGACGTCGCATAAAAGCGACGTCAAACGACGTCAAAACGACGTCGTTTTGACGTGTTACAGTATCTACGTATCTACCGGTACACATAGAGTATACGCCAACATTTACAACAGTTTGCAAGTTGACAAACTAGAAGCATGTTCGGCATTGTATAATAAATGTATAGACGGGGGAGCTTGATTTTTTTGGTAATACATGAAAGTGAAAAGCGACAAAGACAAACCGGCAAGTTCATGTACCAGCAGGTATAAACGTGTACGGCGGATTCGGTATGTGGATTTCTTCTTTTTGACGTCCTGTTTACTGAGCGTTTTAATATTTTATAATTGTAGAAAACCACAGAAGTATATGAAACGGACAGTAATATTTACTGTCCAGGTGGACAGTAATATTTACTGTCCAGGTATGTCATTTCTGTATTGATTAACTGGTTGGTTCATTGGGGCTATACGACAGTTCAGCAAGTACAGATGGGAATACACCTATAAATGGGGAGGACAATACGTTCAACATTAAAGGTACATGCCCACTCAGTAGGCACACACTGTTCTTTATAGATAGTTTTGTATATTCTGCAGATATGACATTTTCAGGCAAAATAAACATTCAGTTCACCATAAACCCCACATACTGATTGGCATTACTATAAAATTTATATCGGACGTGAATTTCCACACTGATATCAGGGGCGATAATAGTGTTTCCTTAAAATGTTAACGGACATTTCTATTCATTCTCTGTATTTATTTGTTGATGTGTAATGATCATACTTTATAATCTGTGGAGATATTGTTTTTTCAGGCGACGCATTTAATTAGTATAAATAATTCATGCCTCATTTGCATATGAAAATAGCCTAATACCACCACGAGTCGCTATGAGTAAAATAAATATTACTAAATGATTATATCTGTATAGCGGGCACTCCAAATGTTTTAGAACTAGTGGAGTGAGTGAATAGGGTTTAACGTCCGCTTTTCTGACATAGAGGTACAAGCCTCAGGGAGTCTACACGCAGACGGGTCAACGGGGTCGAGTCCCGTATCCACCTGTCCAAGGGGGGTAAATCCCAACTTCAGAACTCAATATTTACAATCAAAATATATATTCAGTCCTGAAATTAGAACAACCTGATCTGGTGCCAGGCCCTCGCCACACCAGCATCATTTATCCCATCCCTAAAAGTAATAGGATTAGCGCTAATCTTACTTTTATATATGGGGCATAGCCCGACTCAACTCTCACATACAAGAAAGCCAAAAATGCACATGAGGGCCAAATCCGGTATAGTGGGTTCCGGAAAGTATGAACCCAATCGTTAAGCCAGTTTAGTCGCCTTTTACGACAAGCAATGGCTACTGCAGCACTATTCTCAGGATCAGTTGATCCCGCCCCGGTGCCTGCACGGGGCTAGAACTAGTGGAATGGTGACACAATTATACACTTATTTAATTCCTATAAAGAATAGTTTGTGCCTACCGAGTGGTCATGTACCTTTAATTACATTAAAACTAGTACACAGTCGATGGCGCGCCAGATAATGTAATTGAATGTAATCTGCAAGACGAATCGGCAAATATTGTTTTTCTCACGCTTATTCAAATTAAAAGAAAATATGGGTTTGTCGGTCTTATACAGCCGACTAGGTATTTTTCATGTCGGCTGTACTTGGCCACCTGTATGTTTCCTGTCTATGTCACGCTAACCTTCATTTGAACGTGACAAGCCTTAACTTACAATATCGGTATTCCAATATGTTGACACACTCGGATAAATCTGCATTCATGTATACAACAATGTGTTACGTACATGTACGTATTGCATCATACTTATGCAAGTCTTGGTTTACAGATGTTGTTCTATGGGAAACGATTTAATTCATATTGACAATACTCTCTGCACTGTTTGTCACAAATTTAAAACTCACGGGGAAATGAACTTTTGGCACATGCGCAATATAAGATATCAACTTGGGGTTTAAACGTGTTTACTGATGGGGTGGGGGGGGGGGTGGGCGATTAGTACCAACGGCCGGTCAGACCCGACCCCGCTCTAACATTTTTGCAGACATTTGTTACCGCAATATCAGCTTGTTACACCGCCTTGTGTTTATTTTGGTAGGTAGCTATTTTGTCTTTTGGAGAGTCAACTCGCCTTGCAATGAGCGAGTATCGTAGCCTATTTTCCGAAACAAGCAACTGAACTTCGAAGTCGGAGTACAAATCTCAGCGGAAATTACGTCAGCTAAGTTCACGACATCATATCATGTGACGTCGCCAGACTCCCGAAGACAGGTTTTCACGCGACACGGCTCATATATTAAAGGTACATGCCCACTCAGTAGGCACACAATGTAGAACCAGTTTACAGATGTAAATCAACACACAACAACAGCTGGCCATATTAGGCCTATGATTTGTTCCGAGTATATAAGGCTATACCTGATCATCCATTGATTCTAAGGTAATTGTTTTGTAAATGTGATGGAATATGTGTACAACATATATGTGAACACTGCCTCGTTACTGTTTCCTATACGGCACATGGAGTGGCCAAGTCCGCCATCTTTGTGTGTGCCAGCCATTAGCCAGTTTCACCTGTTCTGGCATTTGACAAAGAACTGGCAATGCCAAGTGGAACATAGATATAATGTAGCTGATCATACATAGAAAGCTACACGAGTGCTATTTATTCTGGGGCTACACTGGTCACAAATCTAATAATCCTGATTCTTCCGTCACATATAGAGTGGGTGGCAGGTGGGAGCATGCGATAGGTAATTTAACGATCTGGATTCATCCTTACCGGAATCCTGACTAGAGACCTGTAGCCTATTTCACCAACATTGCAAAGTATACTTTAGTAGCAAAGTATACTTTGAGGGAGAAATTTTCAATTTTATGATAAATTTATTAATTTTTATTATACTGAATTTATTACATTATCACAGCCAATTTGGCTGTGATAATGTAATAAATTCAGTATAATAATTCTGCATACTTTTAATCATGAAATATATGCATTTGTTAGTTCTATATGAAATAATGCATTTCAGGAAAAATAAATGATTACTCCCTCAAAGTATACTTTGCCATGTGGCTTTGGTGCGGTATGGACCTGGCACCAGGTTGGGTTATTCTGATTTCAGGGCTTACATGGCCTTATCGTACCTGTTAAACACCAACAGACATATATAGATGGGACCTCCGTTTAAAGTCTCATCCGAAACACGTAGTCCATAGATAGCTACCACTGTCCAGTATTTTATAACATACACCTATACCTACACCTGCCTCTGCCTGTATTGCTTTATGATTATAATTTCATGTGGAGTATGTCATTTTGTTTGTGAAAAATTCTAAATATTTTCTTTATACATACTTAGAAGTATATGTCGTGACCACCATTTGAACCGTCTCGTCGAGATGGTTCAAATGAGTGACTTAGAAGTATATGTCGTGACCACCATTTGAACCGTCTCGTCTCGTCGAGATGGTTCAAGAGTGGTCACAACATATACTTTCATTGAGAAAAAACAAAAATTAAATGTTTAAAATATTTCATACCGTAAAGGTGTATTCCGAATGTAATGGGTTAATGTTGTTTTATGGTAGATATGTTTGTAATTTTGTATTCGCATTTTATAAAATGTTTACAATGCAGGGAAATGTAATGATACATACTTTATATATTAATTTACAGTAGTCAACAATAAATAAATGAAACAATAACTTGTTTGTTTATACATGTACTTCAGTGGCAGCGCAGCTCAGCCTCAACATAACTCTCTGATTTCAAGCATTTTTTGCAAACAGATTAATATTAAAAATATCACACGTGTATTTCTGACTTTTTTCAACGACACTTTTACTCCTCATTTTTTATGCCCCCTATGCGATAGCAAGGGGGGCATATTGCGTTGCTCTTGAGGTTCCGTTCGTCCTTCCGTCAAATTTGGACAGTTAATTCACCTGAACATGTGTGACACACTCACACCACCAATGACATGACATTTCTTACCTTCAAAATGGTGTCAAAACAATTTCGTCAAAAAGATTTGTAAGAGTTTCTCCCAACATGTAATATCTTCAATATTACACGAAGGATTACTTCAATAGTTGGGTACATGAATCGCTTGAACATTTGTCACACACTCGCGCCACCATTAACACGACCTACCATTAACACGACCTTGACCTTTCGTCACCTTCGAAATGTCGCTGAAACACATGGCCATTTTATTACGTCTAAGAGTTTGTAAGCGTTTCTCCATCATGTAATAATTCCAGCACAAACATATTTACACAATTCCCTAACATTTGATTGGCCCGTAGCAAGTCTGTCCAAAATTTATATCCCAGTAAACTCCCACGCCAAACTACTTTCCGTAACCGTGAGGCGCAGTTAAAATAATTCTTAAGAAAATGGAAAATTAACACATTTTCTTGATGAATTTATAACAAATGCTGGAATTATAAGGAATGAATGGCCTTTTTGTGGAATTTATCGGGGATATAAACTTGGAAAAGTCGCGGGAATACTGGACGAGGCCTTCTGGCCTTCGTCCAGTATTCCCGCGACTTTTCCAAGTATATACCCCGATAAATTCCACAAAAAGGCTATTCATTCCTATATCTCTAATATTACTTGAAAGGATTGCTTTACTATATGGACACTTCATTCACCTGAACATGTGTAACACAATCACACCACCGATGGCATGACCTTGGCATGACCTTGGCCTTTGTGACCTTCAAATTGGTGCTGAAACACTTAGCCATTTCTTATTTCTTACGAGAAAAAAATTTGTTAGACTTTCTCAAATGACTTATTTGTGTAAATTTAAAGTTTTCTTTTTTACACACAATCTCTAGTTACGAGTCCAGTATGCCATAGGGGCATATCCATGTTTTACAAACGGAGTATTTTCAAATTGTTGGCATTGTGTACTCCCAATTTTGAAAATCAATGCAGATTCAGCTAAATGTGGAGGTAAAATACAATGCCCGTCTATCTGGAGATCTGAATATAGCAGAGCTCCAGATAAGGTGTGTATTGGCGTATTTTACGCAATTATTTTAGCTGAATACACATTGATTATCAAAAGTGGGAGTACAAAATATGCACAGCAATGTGCAAATACGTATTGGTTTTCAAATTGAGTAGTGAAAATACTGTCATAAAGTTGAACATTCACTTAGTTGAGCAGCAAAAAGCAAGCAGTGCTCAAATAAGTGAATGTTTAAATTGTTATATTTTTTATCATTTGTTCCCGATTTAGTAATGAAGAAAATCAATAATCCACTTGTAAAAGTAAAAGACGCACTGATTTTGAATTCAGGGGGTACAGGGCCGTAGCCAGAGGTAAAAATCTACTGAGGCAAATCTTATGAAACGTGTATCCAGTGGGAGCGTGTATCGTAAAAAAAAAAATTTCTACCGAGGCAACTGACTCGGTTCGCCTCAACGCGGCTACGGCCCTAGGGTATAGTACGCTTTAGACACAAAGCTTATCTGGAGCTCTGATATAGTTTTGAAAAGTTCAATACATATCTTCACTGCTCTCGACAGAATTGGTACAGTGGAAAATAAATCAAAATTTACAAAAATAAAACATTATTTATTCAAAATTGTAGAAGAATTTTCAATGAATATTGCTGTAGAATATTATATGACATGAGCTATCGGAAGTACAGGGTGTCTCATCTGACGGCGCCGAAAGCATCATAAATTTGGTCCGGCGACTCATGGGTTTTGATGATAAATGAGAAAAATGGTAGAAAAAAATAATTACATTCCGTTTTGTTGTCAGTAGAACCTCTCTTAAACCGGACACACATGTAGTCTTTGTGTCCTTCATTATACTGACGTCATAGCCATCTATCTCCAATAGTGGGTTCCCTTGCTACCCACACAAAGTGTATGTTGTTACCACTCAGTTGAACCATCTCACTGAGACGGTTCAACTGAGTGGTAACAACGTACACTTTTAATGAGAAATGAGAAAAAATACAGAAAAATATTTACATTCTGTTTTTTTTTTATACATGAACATGATGAATTACAAATATGTCAAAATTTTTGATCCGTCAGTCGCTGGACCTGTTCCGATGCCCCTGTCTGATACCATTACAACCGATTGTTAAAAGTTTATTTCCGAGTCCAACTTTGTGTATTATTATGTATCAAAATAATGTGGATAGAATGAAGTGCACTACCGGGTATTACATGTATGTTTACTGTAACCATATTGCGAAATCAAACATATTTTGAGACACAATGTATAACCAAACCTTTGAGACCATCAAATAGGATATTGTATTCCCCCAAGGCAGCAGGTTAAATACGAGATCGAACCCATTGACCCGGCCTTAAATGACCTTAGTTGTTGATAGGCCGTTAAAACACTAACAAACAACATATACCGTTGGTTAATCTCTGATTCCCAGAATATACTTTTAGACGTTTGAAACTGTTAAAAAAGACTTTCTTATTTTCCTTATTTATCGGTGCATGTATACGCTGTTACCAGTCATTTAAATGAGTGGTCACAACATATACCGGTACTTTCATTGAGAAATATGAAAAATAATTTCAAAATTGTGTATTCCAAATAAATCTACAAATAATACACATTTTTATGAAAATTTCAGGATTTTTTTATACGTACATAGAAGGAAATTATCATTAGTTTTTTTGGTCATTTTCAGTGATAATTTTAGTCCAATTCATGTTGATAACAGCACTGGTTAATACACACTATTACTATTCATGCTGGGCGAAGAAAATCCATCATTTGAGAGTTCGACAAGTTCCTTCAAAGTTCTCTACATATCCTCAGTACTCCACTTATATGCGTGGGTAGCCGTCGCTTTCTTCTCCGCAATTTTGGAGAACATTTGTTTTTCGAAGCCGTTGGAGCGATCCACCCCGTCCCATCTGTACCCGGGCATAATGCCAAACCGGTTGGGTGGCGGTGCGCGCCCCTTATATCTCGGCTTCTCTGAAATAAAAGTTTTTTTTATTAAAAGAAAAGTGAATACCGGTAGGTTGAACGTCCCAGAAACAGCTAACTGTAAGGCCATATGTGGCTGTGACTGTGAGAAATAGGGCTTATGGGTTTTGCGACCAGTTTATATCCAGATCAGCCTGTGCATCCGCAGTCTGATCAGGATCTGCACTGTTCGCCATTCCATCAATGAAACACCTGTCATGCTTCTAACAAGCAATATAGATCGCTATCAGGCTACAGGAGTGTGCTATTTGATCAGGAGCGACGCTGGTCACACATCCCATAAGTCCGATTTCTCCAGTCGCAGCCACATATATGGCTTAGTCTCGTCCGAAAGACCACTGGGATGGAAAGATATTTCGTACCCAAGGCAAAGATTCAACCAATAACCTGAGGACCTGGCAGCAGGTCAGGTTATTCTAATTCCAGGGCAGAATATATTTTGTTCTGTAAATATTCAGTTCTGATTTTGAGATTCCCCAGCCACACACACACACCCCTCCCCCCATCATAACAGGTAAGCTATGGGGTTCGAACCCATTAACCCGGCCTAAAATTACCTTAGCTGTTGACAGGCCGCCAATCACCATTAAATCAAATCTAATCAAATCAACCAATAACCTCCGGTATTAAGTTGGTATTAAGTCCAATCAGACATTGATGTGTCTATAATTTTCAGCTAACACGCCCTGAATTGACCAAATACGTACTGACCGTTTGTTTGTTGGGGTTTAACGGCCTATCATCGTACTGACTAATAACAAATGTATTGTTGTATCAAGCAAACATCCGGGTTACAACGAAGTGAAAGTAAACAAGTCCACGTTCTGTCCACATCATCTGTGGTCAATTTTGAGCAGCATAAAACGTTACCTGGCTTGGAAACGGTAGGAATTCGCCTCGAAATTCCTACACTTACCTAGCCAAGCCTGATAAACTTGATATCAAAAGACACAAGCCTGGTAAAAGTTGGGCAGGTGTGATGAAACGGACATTAGCGTAAGTGAGCAGAGGCTCGCGGATACCCACGGCCGCCGACTGGACAACAAACGGAAACTTATGGACAGACAGATGAACAGATGGACGGACATACAAAACGTATATGTATATACACCTCCATATTTGACCTTGACCATGAGCACAGGGACCACATGGGTGGGCTATAGAATGAAAACATGGATGATGACAAATAAGTATATCAAGTTTCAAGCCAATCCAACTCGCAGTAACAAAGATAGTAGGTAGTCGAAAACTTAATGCAAATCCATGGGTGAAAGTCAGAAATTCTCCCAATATGGAAAAGTAATGGTCTGGATTGTGAAAGTAGTGTTTTCATGTAGCCAATAGAGGCATAAATAATTCTCCAAATACTGAATTCAGTATTAATATGGAAACCTTTCACCCATGCAAATCTCAGACAGACAGATGGACAGGGTGACGACTAAATGCACCCGAAAATTTGAATAGGTACATAACAAGAGCTGTATGAGAACAGCATAGCTCGACTATGAGGGTTGTCGATGTACACATATGTTAAATGTAGGTCAAGGTCAAATATAGGTCGGGGGTTGTTGATGTACATCACTAGGAGATGAAGTTGTCCAAGTATGGTTGGTGTAGGGCTAGGAGTATTCCATATACAAGGTTGACTAAAAACCTTAATCAAGGTTGACTAAAAACCTTAACCAAGGGGAATTAAGTAAGTAATTCAAGAGGAAATGTAGGTGAAGGTCAAATGTAGATCAGGGGTTATTGATGTACATCCCTATGAGAAATAGTTGTCCAAGTATGGTGTCTGTATGCACAATAGTATTCCATCTACAAGCTTGACTAAAAACCTTAAGCATGGTTGACTACAAACCTTAACCAAGGGGAATTAACTAAGTAATTCAAGGTTAAATGTAGGTCAATGTCAAATATAGGTCAGGGGTTGTTGATGTACATCACTAGGAGATGAAGTTGTCCAAGTATGGTTGGTGTAGGGCCAGGAGTATTCCATATACAAGCTTGACTAAAAACCTTAACCAAGGTTTACTAAAAACGTTAACCAAGGGGAATTAACTAAGTAATTCAAGAGGAAATGTAGGTCAAGGTCAAATATAGATCGGGGGTTATTGATGTACATCCCTATGATAAAAGGTTGTCCAAGTATGGTGTCTATATGCACAATAGTATTCACAACGCCGTCGTGACTACATAAGCTCTACTCTACCTATTCTTCGAATAGTCGTGCTAAAAATCTGGGGCCCTGTTTCTGACACTAAACTTTGTACGACTAAAATGTTCGTAAGTGCAATATTATGATAGTCTGTAAATTTCACATTAACAATGTTTTCTTGTAAACAATTATTGGATTTACATTTATTGAGCATAGGCTGCATATGCAGCCTATGCTCAATAAATGTAAATCCATCAATTGAAATTTCCAGACGATCATAAATGTGCACTTACGAACATTTTAGTCGTACAAAGTTTAGTGAAACGGCCCCTGGGTCGGAAACAAATTTGTAAGTATGATCAGGTTACCCACACAATGACATTACTTATTTTACCCATACCATTAACAGCAGGCCCAGCGGATTTGTTCTTCTTTTTCTTTATGAAGGCCAACATGGGATCCTCGGCACGATCCATTTCTCGGAGCATCTGATCCAAGTCCTCGTCGTCTTTGTAGCGTGCCAGAGGTTTAGTCGTCTCATATAGGTCCGACTCCAAACGCTGGGATTGCTCCTCTATCTGCTTTAGTCTGAAATTGGTTTTGGAAGATGAATGGGGTGTATGTTTGTTTATTGGTGTTTAACGACCTATCAACAGCTGAGGTCATTTAAGGCCGGCCAATGGGTTGGATCCCACATTTGGGGGAAAATACCAAAATCAGAACGGAATATTTACATCAAGATAAATATATATTCAGCCCTGAAATTAGAATAACCTGACCTGGTGCCAGGTCCATACACCAAAGTCACTTGTGAATGGGGTGTAACATCCCAGCAACAGCTAAGGTCATATAGGGACGGGACCACAGTTTGAAGTCTCATCCGACAGACCAGTGGGATGGAAATACTATGAGTGTTTTTCATGCCCTAAGGTAGGTTTTGAACTCGCAGCCTTCAGTATAGAAGTCCTGTATTATACTCCCGAGACGAAGCCCATTCCTTTTGGCATTTGAAAAACTAAATTGTGGCTGTGACTGGAGAAATGGGGCTTATGGGTTCTGCAACCAGTGTAGATCCAGATCAGCCTGTGCATCCGCACAGTCTGAGCAGGATCTGCACTGCTTGACATTCAATCAATGAACAAAGAAACAGATTGTTATCAGGCAACAAGAGTGTGCTATTTGTCCAGGAGCTACACTGGTTACAAATCACATATTAAGCCAAATTTCTCCAGTCACAGCCACAATTTAAGGCTGGCACTTGTATTTTGGCTGTGACTGGAGAAATGGACCAGTGTAGCTCCTGATCAAATAACACCCTCCTATAGCCTGATAGCGATCTATATTGCTTGTTAAAAGCATGACGGGTGTTTCATTGATGGTATGTAGAACAGTGCAGATCCTCAAACTGTGCCGATGCACATGCTGATCTGGATATACACTGGTAGTGAAACCATTAAGCCGCAAGTCACAGCCGCAGGTTATTGAAATTTATCCCGTCAACACAGTGTGTATGTGCCGTGAAACACGGTGCCGTGAAACATTTTTGATATCCAGTCAATACTAGTTTTGCATTTTGCAGCCATTTGTAGGTGTTGACGGGATAAATAGAATAGTAGGTTAGTGCAGTGAATGGGAAAAAATATCTGGCGCGGCACGGAAACGGGATGTGCTCGGCAGAGCCTCGCCCATCCCGTTTCCTGAGCCTTGCCAGATATTTTTTCCCATTCACGGCACTAACCTACTATTCTCTATATGCGAGGTGTTACAAACGACGAGGGATAAGAAACACTTACCCCTTCCCCCACTGTTTGAATTTTTCATCATCTTTTTCCTTCTTCTTTGCTTCCTCCGACTTCTTCTCTCGTTCCTCGGCGAGATTGCGTTTCCGGCCAGATTTATCACGGAACACTGTGGCACTGCCCCGTCCCAGTTGATCGTCTGAGATCTGTGGGCAATACATAAACAAATGAAATGAACGTCTAAGGTCATATAGGGACGAGACCACAGTCTCATTCGACAGACCAGTGGGATGGAAATTCTATGAAAGTATTTTACATTCCCTAGGGTAGGTTTTGAACTCACAACCTTCAGTATGGAAGTCCTGTATTCTACCCCTAAACCACAGCCCATCCCCAATACATAAACTAGAGAAAGTGAGCAGGGGCTCGCGTGTATACCCCCGGCCACCGCCTGGATCGACAAATAACATTTTGAACGCAAATATTCAAAACACTTTACCGCAAATTGTGACCTTGGACGTGAAGGCTGCATGGGTGTGGTATGGAATCAAAATATAGATGATGAGGAAGTATATGAAGTTTGAAGTCAATCTGACTTACCGTTGCAGAGATAGTGGGTGCCCGAAAACTTTAACGCAAATTTAAAAGTAATTTGACCTTGACCTTGGACATGAAGGCCGCGTGGGTGTGGTATGGAATGAAAACTATATACCCCTCGACATACTTTGTACGCAGGGGGTATAACAAGAAATGTGGCTGTGACTGGAGAAATGGGACTTATGGGTGTTGCGACCTGTGCAGAAGCTGATTAAATAGCACACACCTGTAGATTGATAATGATATATGGCTTGTTAGAAGCATGACAGGCGTTTTATTGATGGAATGGCGAAACGTATAAACCCGGGAAAGATTACCCGAATACGCAGGCTGATCAGTAGCCTATTTCATCAACATTGCAAAGTATACTTTAGTAGCAAAGTATACTTTGAGGGAGAAATTTTCAATTTTATGATAAATTTATTAATTTTTATTATACTGAATTTATTACATTATCACAGCCAATTTGGCTGTGATAATGTAATAAATTCAGTATAATAATTCTGCATACTTTTAATCATGAAATATATGCATTTGTTAGTTCTATATGAAATAATGCATTTCAGGAAAAATAAATGATTACTCCCTCAAAGTATACTTTGCTAGTAAAGTATACTTTGCAATGTTGATGAAATAGGCTACTGGAACTACACTGATACACCAAAAAACCCATAAGCCCCATTTCTCCAGTCACAATCACAAATCAGCACACTGATGGAGGAGGTACCCTCAAAAACTTTACAACGCAAATTTGTAAGTCATTTGATGTTGACCTTGAGCACTGGGGTCGCATCAGTGGGTGAATGGAAATATTGCTGATGACAAATAAGAATATGTATATGAAGTTTCAAGCCAATCCACCTTATTGGACAGACGAACACACAAACTATATGTGCACCCGAATATATTTTGGGGTAAATAAAAATGAAACAAGTAGACTTTCACCTGAAACTCTGATACCTCCGACATTAACCATTTCAAACTATTGCAATGTTTGCAAACAGTGTAGATCCAGATGAGCATTATAGTACAGCAGATAGCCATAACGATTGTGCAAAATATGACTAAAGCATATGACTAAACTTTTACCAGTGTTAGTACATACCATAAGGTTCGTTTTAAGATTGGGAGGTAAGTCAGATTTGACCTCTGAACAAAGTCTGTAGCTTAAAGTACAGTGAGGTCAGTGACCTCAGACACATGTATAGTACATACCGGTACATGTAAAACACATGCATTATCCATATTGACGCATACATTCAAAGATGTCTGATTGCACCTAACAGTCTCCCGAACATGCACATAATGCAGTGCACTTGCAGCGGCCAGTACATCCCTTCTTGCAGCCACAGTGGATCAGTTCGTGGCAAGATTTTGATGCCTCTGGCAGTGTTGTCCAAAGAGGCTGCCACACAGAGGCCTCCTTTGTCCAGCCCCAGTCAGATGGGCTTGGCAACTCAGGATTTAGGACCAGTTTGGTTCCAGCAGTTGGCCTGGAGACATGCACGCTTGATGTGCTGCTGGAGTGCTGCCTGCGTTGGGGGAATGTTATCTAGAGCCCTAGACTTGTGAGCGAAGAGCTGTTTCCTAGCATCATTCACTTCCATGATGTCACTGGCGCGGTCATACATCAGCACAATGAAGCGCTCCAGCAGTGACATTGACTCCTCACTGACATCACTTGGCATGCGTAAGAGTTCTTCAAAGGCATCAGTCACCTCTGGGAACACTTTCCAAATGTCCCAGGCAGTCTTCTTCCCTATGCCAGCGAAAGAAGACACAGTGTCGCACCCTGTGAGGGCATGGAAGATGGGGAGAGTAGCACATTGTCTTGGGTTCATGGCGGCAGCCAGTTGGTGAACAGCTATGTACCGGAAGCTGGATCCAAGAGCTATCCACAGCTCGTCAGGATTGATGTCGTTGAATGAAGCCACAGCCAGTACCACAACATCAGTATCCACAGTGCGTATGGCCACCTTCCTGATCCCCTTCTGCACAGCATCTGCCACATGTAGAAGCATGCGAGTGTCCGCCTCCTCGTGTGAACATGGAGCGAGGCTGGTCAAGTCGGACTCGGCAGGAGAGCAGAGGACCCCAGTTCCAAATGTTGCATACATTTCCTTGCCATCAGCTATTGGAAGACGAATGACCTCTCGTGACAGGAAACCAAAGAGCTCAGTCTTGTTTTGATCAACACGAAGGAAGTCCTTCCAGTTCTTAGGCATGATGGTAGATGGAGCCACTCTTTTCCTGACGCCCTTGCCCCTCTTCTGTCTGGTCGTGCCTTTCAGGCTGTCAGGTAGATATTTATTCGCAGGGTCATTTATATAGTAATTGTGCTATTGGGACAACAAAAGTGCGGCCTTTACAGCCAGGTGATTGCTATTCGGAGGTGGTCTTTAGAACAGGTTCGACTGTACATCCCAGACGAGGTCCAATATGTGGACCATTTCCAGTTGAGTGGAGATGTAAGGTGCAAAGACTATGTCTTGAAAGTCTCGAAAGGTCTTTGCCGCTACAGGATTGAGCATTTGAACAATAGCTGCTCCGTCAAGGATTGTGGCATCAAGCCCAGGTGCATTTGTGGTTTCGGGTTGGTCTGTTTTCAGGCAGTGCAGTAGATCTGCTTTGACTGCAAGGCGCAGTTTTCCTCCTGTTGATAATGCAGGTGGGGCTGCCTGGTTCTTGTGGCAGAGGAACTGGTCAAGATCCCCATCACGTGATTGACATGCAATATACAGCCTTGAGAAGAGACTACAGTCACTCTTCACTGCTGCGAGTTGCATCTGCTGCTTTGACTGCGTTTTGGTCTGTGGCCGACTGAAGAGTGGCAACTTGTTCTTGGGCAGCGTGTCTGTAACTGGCTTCGTGCATAGTTCCAGTCTTTCTTCAACAAACTTTGTGTACTGCTCTTCACCAAGGGACTCAGTCTTTCTCACAGTTTCTGCCACTGGGGTTTCCATGATGTCTCTCGTGTCAAGGACCAGTAGATCTTGAGTGTCCGCTAAGAAGGGATTCCCCATCTCTTGAAACACTGCTATAAGTCCTCTGACATCCTTCATAAAGGCTGCTTGCACTCCAGGTTTCTGATCATGGTGAAGATGGCCAGTGTTGTGAGCACCGCCACGTCCTCTTATCGCCTGCTCTTCATACTCTGTAGTGATCCTGGCTATTTTTGGCCCTGCCACCATCCAGCGTCCGAGTGCCCCAGGGTTTCCTATCAGTCCAATAGCTCCACAAGACCCTTTGACCACAGCGTTGTTCTGTTCATGACATTGGTCAATTGCCATGGCAGAGAACTTGTTGCTGGTCTTGTGTACCACAAACTTCCCAGACTTGAATTCTGCCAGGACATCTGGGTGTTTGTCAATGAGGTTCATCATATCACGGATGTGTACAGAAAGCCACCTGGAATAGTTAGTGTGATCTAATGCGAACATTATTATAAATTATTTAAATGCAACTACTTAGGCACTACTGGTAGCTATCCGTGCACACTAGTTGGGTGAACCAAAGGTTTCAGGTGTGCTTTTGCAAATTGCGAAAACAACTCGTCAGGGGAGGTAATCGAGAAATATTAGCGTGCCTATGTCAGTTTGTCCCCAACAAGCTATGCGTAACAGCACAGTGTTAGTACCAGCCACCACAGTTTGCATTCAATGGCATCAATATTTGATATGTTGAGGTAACTGACCTGTCACTGTCCTCAAATCCACCCTGTTTGGGGCGCTCGTGGGAGGTAATAGCCTGCATACGCACAAGTAGAAGAAGAAAACACCTACTAATAATTATTACCAACACTCTGTGGAATACGTAGACACTTTCATTGTAACACAAATGCATGGTTTGTACATCATAGACATGTTTTCCATTAACCAACGACGCCAAACATCAATATTTTGGTACTTCGAGGTCATTGACCTCTCACGGTCCTCAGAGGGCAAATCTGCCTTACCTCCCATTCTGAAAATGAAGCTCATGGCATGTACTAACACTGGTAGAAATTTCATGCTTTAGTCATATTTTGCACAATGCTTATGATATGAGAGATTAACAGCTGTACTATAACATAAAAGATTGTTGGGATTTTACAAAGTGGACGATTTAACGGAGTTTAGCCCTTAACAGACAGGAAACACATATTAATGTAAAAATAGCGGACCACCAAACGGACCATTTAGTCAACATCCTGTTATTTAAATCTATAAATAACAGTTTTTGATCAGTCTATCATCTATATACTGGTATTTATCAGGTAATGAGCTTTGTATTGGCTGAAGGCCCGAATGTGTGCTGTATAATATCCGGGTTACAACAAATTGAAACCTGACGTCGATCTATCTAAATTGATCACATGACTTTGCCATTTTTATCAGCTAACAGTCCATGGATTCATTTACCTGTCTGAATGACTGGTCCTCCTTTCTCCTCAGTTCATCAGCCTCTCGCCGCATATCTTTGGCCGAAGACAAACCAGCTTTCTTGCCACCTAAGGTCATTTCCTCATTCTTTTTGTTACCTTTCCCACTTCTAGAGCCATCGGGTGTAAGATCTTTTGACCGAAATAATTTAGATTTCCTTGGTGGCGATTCATCCGAGTCTGGTTTTTTTCCATGCTTTCTTGGAGGTGATTGGTCAGAGTCTGATTTATTGCCCCGCCTCCTTGGAGGTGATTGGTCAGAGTCTGATTTATTGCCCCGCCTCCTTGGAGGTGATTGGTCAGAGTCTGATTTATTGCCCCGCCTCCTTGGAGGTGATTGGTCAGAGTCTGAATTATTGCCCTGCCTCCTTGGAGGTGATTGGTCAGAGTCAGAATAATGTGTTCTAGATGAAGTTTTTGTTTTCTTTCTTTGGGGAGAGTCCTGTCTTCTCTGTTCAGGATTTGAATTTTTATGTCTTTGCAACCTATCACTTTTTGATTTTGAATGCTGTTTTCTATGTGGTGACTGGTCCGAATCTGAATCATGTCTTTGTCTTCTGACTGGCGATTGGTCAGAATCTGAATCGTGTCTTTGCCTTCTGGCTGGTGATTGGTCAGAATCTGAATTGTGCCTTTTTCTGGCTGGTGATTGGTCAGAATCTGAATTGTGTCTTTGTCTTCTGGCTGGTGATTGGTCAGAATCTGAATCGTGTCTTTGCCTTCTAGATGTTGATTGGTCAGAATCTGAATCGTGTCTTTGTCTTCTGACTGGTGATTGGTCAAAATCTGAATCATGTCTCTTTCGCCTTGAGGGAGAATTATCTGAATCTGAGTCATGTCTCTTTTTACTATGTTTTTCTGAAACAGATCCCAAAATTAAGTATTTGCATGCAAACAAGAAAATGGTACATGTTATTGTCTGCATCAAAGTCATTTGATTGTATCGGTGGGTGACCAAACATATAATCTCACATACTGCAATATTTGAGAAACAAACCTGAGCCACATTAGTGAGAAGCACACTCATCACTGAAATAACTAATAGGAATATATAATGGAAAATCAAGAGTACAGGGCTCCAGATAAGGATATAGTAATTGAGTATTGTCACTCCATCATTTCTGAAGCAATTGTTTGTTTGTTTGTTTGTTTGTTTAATATAGTTTAACGGCCTATCAACAGCTAAGGTCATGTAAGGCCCGGCAAACGCATTCGATCCCATTTTAACCTGCTGCATTGGGGGGAAAATCCCAAAATCAGAACGGAATATTTACATCGAGAACAAATATATTCAGCCCTGATAATTAGAATAACCTGACCTGGTGCCAGGTCCATACCACACCAAGTCACTTGGCCCCTTCCCCTAAAATAGCATTACGAATATCGTAATACTCACATAAGGGGCATAACCAGATTCAACTGTCACATACAAAATGCCAAAGACGTATGTGAGGTCCAAACCAGGTCTCCAGTTGGGATTCCGGTAGGATGAACCCCGATCGTTAAATTACCCATCGCGTGCTCCCACCTGCCACCCACCTACTACTGAAGCAATTGGGTATTTCAAAATTTGAATTGGGCAAAATAAAATCACACTACTGTTTACACATCAACAGACAGCAAATATTAAACAGTCTGCTTCGAAATGAAAACATATCTTGGCATTTGTCCTTGGAGACAATTCTAATGAAATACCAAGATGTGGAGACAATTCTAATGAAATACCAAGATGTGTTTTCATGGAAAATAATAAAAATATGCTATATTTGTTGTCTGTTTATTGTTTTCTGCAGCATGATATAGGTACCATCATTTTCTTTATTGCTTCTTGATACTCGCTACTACTGATTTCATTTGGGATTTTGGTAATTTTAATCGGGGTGTGGGGGGGGGGGGGGGAGCTTATTTAAGCAAATACACAGCTTATCTAGAGCTCTGTAAACCAATATTGCCCCTATTGTAGATGACATAGAAAACAAAATGGGTTGTGTTGATTATTGCATACAAAATCACATTCATTTCTTCTCTATTACAGTGTAACCTCTCTAAACCAGACACTGGGAGACCCAAAGTGTCCGGTTTAGAGAGGTTTCACTGTAATTTAGGTATATAAACACTCCCAAGACAAGTTTGTGTGCTTTGCCATCATGAACACACTTTACCATCAAAGATAAATGTGGTCGTGGCTGGAGAAATGGGGCTTATGGGATTTGTGACCATTGTAGATCCAGATCAATTAGCACACCCCATAGTCTGATAACGATCTATATTGCTTGTTAAAATCGTGGCGGGCTGATCTGGAACTACACTGGTCGCAAAACCCATAAGCCCTTTGCTCCAGTCACAGCCACAAATTAGTCAAACCCATAACAGATATGTTGTTGGTTTTAGAGAGGTTCTACAGTACATGGCACATGTTACCTTCAGAGTTTTCGAAAGTCTTCCAGGCACCGGATGATCTGTATTTCTCCAGCAGCTTGATATGCTCGGGTCTCTCATCAATCACATCAGCTACGGTGGGTTCATTGTCACCAACATCATCATCAAATGTGTTGGAGAGATTGTCCGGCTGCAGGGACTTTAGGTCGATATCATCATCAAAGATCTTCACCCTTGGAAGTAGAAGGGTCACAATCTGAGCCTTTGAATTGGGATAATTTTACATCTCGTCAATGACACAGTCCAGTACATAGTCATACATGTATGGGAATGTACATGAACTTGAAAGGAGGATTTATTTGATTTGATTGATTGGTGTTTAACAACGGTCTATCAACAGCTATGGTCACTTAAGGTCGGGCCAACGGGTTCGATCCCGTATTTAAACGGCTGCATTAAAAACAAGAGTTGTAGGAGAACAGCATAGCTCGACTACGAGGGTTGTCGATGTACACATAGCTTGACAAACAAGGTGGCCGCGGCCTGCATAACAAGAGCTGTATGAGAACAGCATAGCTCGACTACGAGGGTTGTCGATGTACACATAGCTTGACAAACAAGGTGGCCGTGGCCCGCATAAAAACCTTAACCGAGGTTGACTAAAAACCTTAACCAAGGGGAAATAACTAAGTAATCCCAGGGTAAAAGCAGGTCAAGGTCAAATATAGGTCAGGGATTATTGATGTACATCACTAGGAGATGAAGTATGGCCCAGGAGTAGGCCCAGGAGTATTCCATATACAAGCTTGACTATAAACCTTAACCAAGTTTGAGTACAAACCTTAACCAAGGGTAAATAACTAAGTAATTCAAGGTTAAATGTAGGTCAAGGTAAACTATAGGTCAGGGGTTATTGATGTACATCCCTATGAGAAAAAGTTATCCAAGTATGGTGTCTGTATGCACAATAGTATTCCATGTACAAGTTTGACTACAAACCTTAACCGAGGTTGAGTGAGTGAGTGAGTGAATAGGGTTTAACGTCCGCTTTTCTGACATAGAGGTACAAGCCTCAGGGAGTCTACACGCAGACGGGTCAACGGGGTCGTGTCCCGTATCCACCTGTCCGAGGGGGGTAAATCCCAACTTCAGAACTCAATATTTACAATAAAAATATATATTCAGTCCTGAAATTAGAACAACCTGATCTGGTGCCAGGCCCTCGCCACACCAGCATCATTTATCCCATCCCCTAAAAGTAATAGGATTATCGCTAATCTTACTTTTATATATGGGGCATAGCCTGACTCAACTCTCACATACAAGAAAGCCAAAAATGTACATGAGGGCCAAATCCGGTATAGTGGGTTCCGGAAAGTATGAACCCAATCGTTAAGCCAGTTTAGTCGCCTTTTACGACAAGCAATGGCAACTGCAGCACTATTCTCAGGATCAGTTGATCCCGCCCCGGTGCCTGCACGGGGCGCTAACCGAGGTTGACTAAAAACCTTAACCAAGGGGAATTAAGTAAGTAATTCAAGAGGAAATGTAGGTCAAGGTCAAATATAGATCAGGGGTTATTGATGTACATCACTAGGAGATGAAGTTGTCCAAGTATGGTGTCTGTATGCACAATAGTATTCCATCTACAAGCTTGACTAAAAACCTTAATCAAGGTTGACTAAAAACCTTAACCAATGGGAATTAACTAAGTAATTCAAAGTTAAATGTAGGTCAAGGTCAAATATAGGTCAGGGGTTGTTGATGTACATCACTAGGAGATGAAGTTGTCCAAGTATGGTTGGTGTAGGGCCAGGAGTATTCCATCTACAAGCTTGACTAAAAACCTTAACCAAGGGGAATTAACTAAGTAATTCAAGAGGAAATGTAGGTCAAGGTCGAATATAGATCAGGGGTTATTGATGTACATCACTAGGAGATGAAGTTGTCCAAGTATGGTGGGTGTAGGGCCAGGAGTATTCCATATACAAGCTTGACTAAAAACCTTACCCAAGGCGTGACGGTGACGACGACGCCGACGACAGGCGACTACATAAGCTCTCACTATTCTTTGAATAGTCGAGCTAAAAACTGTAAGCAAAGTTGACTAAAAACATTAACCTTAAGTAAGTAATTCAAGGTTAAATGTAGGTCAATGTCAGATATAGGTCAGGGAGTATTGATGTACATCACTAGGAGATGAAGTTGTCCAAGTATGGTGGGTGTAGGACCAGCAGTATTCCATATACAAGCTTGACTAAAAACCTTAACCAAGGGGAAATAACTAAGTAATACAAGGGTAAAAGTAGGTCAAGGTTAAATATAGGTCAGGGATTATTGATGTACATCACTAGGGGATGAAGTTGTCCAAGTATGGTTGATGTAGGCCCAGGAGTATTCCATATACAAGCTTGACTATAAACCTTAACCAAGTTTGAGTACAAACCTTAACCAAGGGGAAATAACTAAGTAATCCAAGGTTAAATGTAGGTGAAGGTAAAATATAGGTCAGGGGTTATTGATGTACATCCCTATGAGAAAAGGTTGTCCAAGTATGGTGTCTGTATCCACAAGAGTATTCTATGTACAAGCTTGACTAAAAACCTTAACCAAGGTTGACTAAAAACCTTAACCAAGGGGAATTAACTAAGTAATTCAAGGTTAAATGTAGGTCAAGGTCAAATATAGGCCAGGGGTTGTTGATGTACATCACTAGGAGATGAAGTTTTCCAAAGTATCGTGGGTGTAGGGCCAGGAGTATTCCATCTACAAGGTTGACTAAAAACCTTAACCAAGGGGAATTAAGTAAGTAATTCAAGAGGAAATGTAGGTTATGGTTAAATATAGATCAGGGGTTATTGATGTACATCCCTATGATAAATGGTTGTCCAAGTATGGTGTCTGTATGCACAATAGTATTCGCGTTTCCGCCTTGTGATCGCGCGTTTTTGTGAATGCGATGTCGCGTTTTTGCCTCGGCTTTTTCACGATGTGTTGAAATTGAGCTTTGCGCATACATGTACGTACTGGAACCCCAGACAATGTTGCTGCCCTTGACATGCAGTGGGCCTCACTATCGTGAGAACAAGCTGTGTCCAAGAGTCGTCTACCGCCCATACAACGTGGATACATAATAGTTTTCAAACGGCGTATAAAGAAATATGCCGCCGTGCCCACCTATCCCAAACTAGCACATTTGCAACATATCATTTTCTGTCTAGCTGCACACCTGATGGTGTTTACAATCCTCTGTCGGTAATCCAGTTTCACGTGCAAAGTGTGACCTGGTGACCGACATTTAGAATTCGGCAGAAACAAACATATCAAAACAACGCTATGTAGTCGCTCACGTCCATCGCATCGGCGATAAATTGATAATTACGCATTAGCTTGACATAGTGCATTTTCACATTTGTTTGATTTGTTTGATTTCTTGATAAAGCAAGATTTGGCAGCACATGAGAATCGTCTCCTAAGTCGATTCTTTGTAAAGAAATACAAATGTATTCATGTTTTCTTTTCACATTTGTTGATTTCTTAATAAAATAGGTTTGTCAACACATAAGAATCGTCTCATTAGGGTTATTTTTTCTTAAAAAAAATAATATTTATTTCTTAATAATAACACATCTTTTGGCAACACATGAAAATAGTCTCCCATGACAAAACCATTTATATTTTGTACGAATATTAGCTTTTTTGTCAAGCCCGTCTGCGGAAAGCGAGACATAGTGCACTTGTCACAATGACGTCCGGGTGTCCGTCCGTGCACCGTCCGTATTTTTAGCTCACCTGAGCGAAGCTCATGTGAGCTATTGTTACCGCAATGTGTCCGTCCGTCCGTCCGGGCTAACATCCAGGAGTTAAGGGGCGGAGCCTAAGACAATAGATTCCTTTGATTCATTCCGTAAGCTCCTAATTCTATTGAAATTTAGGAGCTATTCCTTTAATCTTTTAAAGAACAAATAGCTCATAAACCTGAAATGTTAGAATGTCCATCCGTGAACATTTTCAAACGTCTTCTCCTCGGTAACCATTGGACCTATAGTCACCAAACTTCATAATCATGGTCCTTAGGTAGGGGGATTACAAAATTGTTAAAATGACGTCATTACGTAATCCAAGATGGCCACCGTCTAAAAATAGCATAAATTCTTAAAAAATCTTATCATGAACTGCTAGCTGGATTTCGACGAAACTTGGTAGGAATGATTGATGTACAATGCTCTTTCAAAGTTGTTAAAATGGTGACCCCAAATGGGTCAAAAATGGGCGTGGCCCGTGGGGTCAAACGGGGGTCAAATTTTATTTTTGACCAAATATGGTCATGTTATATATCAAATAAAATGAATCAACGAGACGATCACTTTGGTGCATTTTTTGTCAAAATTGGATGGTTATGTCATCCAAGATAGCCGCCGAAAGGTCAAAAGGTCGTTCTTTTATTAGATATTTCAAAATTCTTCTTCACATGAACCGCATGGCCCATGGTAGCCAAACATAAAAGTCATGGTCCATGGGTGAAGCCTTTTCAGATTTGTTAAAATGGAGGTCATCGCTAATCCAAGATGGCCGCCATCTAAAAATAGCATAAATTCTTAAAAAATCTTCTCATGAACCGCTAGCCGGATTTCAACGAAACTTGGTAGGAATGATCGATGTAGAATGCTCTTTCAAAGGTGTTAAAATGGTGACCCCGGGGTCAAAAATGGGCGTGGCCCGTGGGGTCAAATTTTATTTTTGACTGAATATGCTCATGTCATATATCAAATTGAAGGTATCGATGAGGCGATTGCTCTGGTGCAATATTTATCGGAATCGGATGATTATGTCATCCATGATGGCCGCCAAAAGGTCCATTTATTCCAGATTTTGAACGTCTTTTTCTCGGGAATCACATGGCCGATGCTGGCCAAACTTCATAGTAAGTTAAGATCCTTGGGTGAAGCATTTTCAGATTTGGTAAAATGAGTCGTTGCTTAATCCAAGATGACCGTCATCTAAAAATTGCACAATTTTTTTAAAACACATATGAACTCGATGTCACATTCTCCTCTGGTGTTCATGGAGTCAGGTGAGCGAATTAGGGCCATCATGGCACTCTTGTTAATTGTTGACAGTATTATCACCGAAAACTGGCGATGCAACATGAAATGAAATGTCGCATCTAGCTCATAGTAATTGGGGACACTGTTAGAACAGGCAAACTATTGACACATTCAAAAACTAGAAATGTGGCATTAAGGTTTTGAACGCACCAAGTCTGTGACATTGACCCTGGGCTTAGCGGGGGCGGGACGAATGTGGATTTGTCACAGGGCGGTAGAGGACCATTGGAGCAATGTGTGTGTGAAATGTGAAGCAGATCCGAGCAAGGAAACATAAATTATAAGCCATTTACCGGAGCGTTAAGGTTTTGGGACGGACGGACGTACGTACGGACACCGGTAACACTATATGCCCCCTCACCATTCACCATATGGTGGGTGGGGGGGGGGGGGGACGGGGCATAATAAATGATGCAATTTGTGTTTCTCGAGTCGGGTTCCATATGGTGAAGAGGAAATACGATCGATGATCGATTACACACCGTGAAAATCTTGTTATTTCCTAGGGGATAGAACACCTGACTTCAAATCTGGAGGTTGTGTGTACAAAGTACTAGTAACACAGTGGTTCATCGCATTTTTGCTGAGTCATTGTGTGCATTTATGCCGAGTCATTGTGTCGATGTACAAAGTAATAACAGTGATTTGTCGCATTTTGCCGAGTAATTTTGTCGCAAAATGCCGCAATTATTTCGCCACGTTTTGCCGAGGAACAGCGCGGAATCACCGCGCAAACTTTGCGGCGTTTTTTCCTTATGCCGCAATTGGCCACGGGAAGTTTTGCGAGAGATTGCGACAATTTTCCGCGCTAAAGTTAAATTGGTTGCGGCAATAACAAACAATATGCGGGTTTCGCGGTGCTGTACTGTATTTGGTGAATGCAGTTAATATGGTTGTCATATATAGTATGGTAATGACAACAAATGGTCCTAATACTGGTATATAATATCTCCTCGCCAGTGGTTATCTAGTCTTGTCTTGAATTGGTTTATTGTTTCTGCTTCGATAACTTTATTTGGTAGTAAGTTCCATTCATTGATCACTCTTTTTGAAAAATTATGTTGACCAAAAGATGTTAGGTTTCTTGGTTTAACCATTTTTAACGAATGTCCACGGGTAACAGAAGATGAAAATGTAAAGAATTTCTCTGCAGGAATATCTTCGAAACCTTTCACTATCTTGAATGTTTGTATCATATCGCCTCTTCTTCGTCTATGTGCTAGTGATGGTAGTTTGAGATATTTCAGTCTTTCAAAGTAACTTGAATCTTTGATATTTGGAACAAATTTTGTCGCTCGTCTTTGAACATTTTCAACACTGTCAATGTCTTTTCGAAGATATGGGTACCAAATGGCATTTCCGTATTCCATATCGTACCAGTGCAGTGAAAAGTCTGATGAATGATTTCCCATCAATGAATTCAAATGACCTATTTATTAAAGGTAACACACAATTGGCTTTGTTAATCTTTGAAGACATATGTTAACTAAATTTGAGATCCTGTTGAAAAATGATTCCCAAATCCGATTCCTCTGTGACTGTCATCAATGCGGCAGAATTCATAGAATACTGATGGCCTGGATTGTCCCGTCCGTAATGTAATGTCTTACATTTCATGTAGTCTTTATTATATACTTTATTCAACTATCATTTTGAAATCAGGATTAACTTCCCAGATATGTTTGTACATCTGATAAAGTAACAATTGCAGAAAATAAATCCTGAATCTCAAATAAGAATCAATTCACCCCAATAAGGCAATTTACACGATCCTTATCTGGTGCAAGTAAATTACCACACCCAAACTGCGACTTAGCCGACACCCATCTATATATTTGAAGACGTTGTTCATAACATGCATTAAAGACTGCGATTTTCTTAGAACCAGAAGCAACTGGTCATGTGACAAACTCCAACTTTGCTGCCGAGCTGAATTAGTTTCCCATTCCCCACCCACTCATTTTACAATAATCGAGAAACAGAAAACGTTTGTTAACGTTATTTACGAAAACAACCTGTGGAATAAACTACCCTTCTTGTAGTAGATACCTGGACACTTTAGCAGTAGCATGTGCCTTTTTTCTTTTCTTCTTCTTCTTTTCTTCAGCATTCACAGATAAATAACGTTTCAAATAATCTTCTCGGCTTATGGGGGCTGCCATCTTTGTTTAAGGACCTATCATTATTTTTCTAATAATGTATATTTATTCAAGAAACCAACTGACAAATAATAAATGAATTCTGTATTTATAATCAAATACCTAATATATAACTATATATTTAATGCATACATATAAAATTAGTAGATAAAAACTATATGAAATGTATAAATTGTAAATGACAATGACTGTTCCCTTGCTGGGATATGCGGATTCATTCTGCTTTTATCATATTGTTGTGCAATGTGAACAGCTTGACAACTTTGCATTGCCATAAACCGACACTGACAGCTGACCGACTAACCACCCTGATGAAATGAGTGTCCCACTGGATAAACAGCATGTGATAGTGGAAAGTGGCACATCGAAAAATACAGAAACTGTGCCAGCCTTGGTAAATTCTTATTTTCGTAACTTTCAGTTTGTGTCCCACCAACAATGGCAAAATAATAATACTGGATGCAGAATACTTAAAGGTACTCATTAGGCACAAACTGTTCTTTATAGGTCCACCACCACCAAAGACTTTTCCTAATAAACTAACCAATGACCACACATTTCGCTATTCTCTGATACTTTCATTTTTCGTATGGATGTTGTGGGACCTATTTTCCCATAACCTGCAGCCATTCTGCTCTAGATATTCACTAATTAAAATATAGGTTTAATTATTGTTAAAAAAGATAAATTCAATCTCCTGTTGTGGCGCAAAAAGTCAGCGGGTGGAAGTGAAACTGCCTCACATGACAAACATCATACAGTTACGACTTACAAAAATAATCCCAAAGCATATGCTTGAAACTGATGTAAATGATACATTAACATGCCTGTGAAGTAGATAATTAGTGCATCAATTGACTGGTTTCTGCAAGCAAAGAGTGTCTGTGGCATAACAAATCTGGCTTATTTTTTTTAACACTACTTTTGACTATGTATATATACACCGCACATGAACATCTGATGATTCAACCAATGTACAGTTTTAAAACATCCAAACTATATTGACCTGCTGATTTTCTAATATTACCTGCAAAAATTAGCATGATAAATGCATAATCTGGCCTATTGCAATTGGACTTGTAAACTAGTGTAACATCCGTCCCTCATTTGTAATGTCCGTCCCCTATTCATTAAAGTGGTAACATAATAAAAGTTTATGTACATTATAAACGAATCCTGCACAAATAGTGAACAATAATGGATTAGCTACCACTGAATACCCAAGTGAATGTCATGACAAAAGTAGATTCCTGAAAATGAGTATTAGAAGCACAAAAATAGTATGTTGGAAACAAACAAATGTTTGAAAATCCAAAATTTCTGAGTCTTTTTCATTCAGTTGGTAATATTTATGAATTTATTTGGTATTTAAGTCATAAAATATGACAAATAAATGCTTAAGTTAGAATATCATTCAAAATTGTAGAGTGCCATACAATGTATATGGGGACGGACGTTACATGGACGGACGTTACACATAACTTTCATATTTTTGTTAATTATTTAAGTAAAACTAACTGGATTCATACATATTTACATTTTGTATTGCAAATACATCTACGGCATTAGTATAAACATATTTTTAGCTACTTAGGACACCCTATTTGGAGAATAGGCACAGGAGACGGACGTTACACAGTTTTTGTTACAAAAAAATCTTGAGAGTCATAACATCAGATATCTCAAAATCGTAGCAAAACAACACAATGTGGTAAGTATTACGTTTTACCGCATGGTGGGCGGGCGGCTGAAGAAAAAGTGCATAGTTTGTGTACACAACTCCTCCGAAACCGTTCAGTCGATCGATCTGAAACTATACACACGTCTTCTACACATATTGAAGATGTGCACCTTGGTGTTTTTATGCTGAAAAAATATTTTTTAACAAAAATATCGCCTTTTTAACTTAGCCATTTTTTCTTCATTTTTCTATACATTTCTATATACGGTACAGAGTTTGTGTACACAACTCCTCCGAAACCTTTCAGTCGATCGATCTGTAACTATGCACACGTCTTCTACACATATTGAAGATGTGCACCTTGGTGTTTCTATGGCGAAAAAATATTTTTTAACAAAAATATCACCTTTTTAACTTAGCCATTTTTTCTACAGTTTTCTATACAATTCTATATACGGTACAGAGTTTGTGTGCACAACTCTTCCGAAACCGTTCAGTAGATCGTTCTGAAACTATACACACGTCTTCTACACATATTGAAGATGTGCACCTTGGTGTTTTTATGCCGAAAAAATATTTTTTAACAAAAATATCACCTTTTTAACTTAGCCATTTTTTCTACATTTTTCTATACAATTCTATATACGGTACAGAGTTTGTGTTCACACTCCGAAACCGTTCAGTCGATCGTTCTGAAACTATACACTCTCTTTTTCACATATTGAATTGATGTCACCCTTGGTGTTTTAATGCGATATTTTTTACAAAAATATCGCCTAACTTACCATTTTTCTACACTTTTTCTATACAATTCATATACAATACAGAGTTTGTGTACACACTCCTCCGAAATGTTCATCGATCGTTCTGAAAAAATATACACACTCTTCACACATATTGAAGTCACCTTGTGTTTTTTATGCCGCAAAAAAAAAAAAAATTTTTTATTTTTTAACTTATCACCACTTTAACTTAGCATTTTTCTACATTTTTTCTATACAATTCTATATACTACAGTTTGTGTACACAACTCCTCCAAACCGTTCAAAGTCGATCGTTCTGAAACTATACACACGTCTTGCTACACAGAATTAAGATGTGCACCGTTGGTGTTTTAATCCGAAAAAATGAACAAAATATCGCCCTTTTTAACTTACATTTTTTTCTACATTTTTCTATACATTCTATATACATCAGAGTTTGTGTACACAACTCCTCCGAAAACTGTTTTTCAGTCGATCTTCGAAACTATAACACACGTCTTTATACACAAATTGAAGATGCACCTTGGTGTTTTTATCCGAAAAAATTTATTTTTTAACAAAAATACGCCTTTTTTATTTTCTATTTTTTCATTTTTTCTATTTTTTCTATAACAATTCTATATACAATACAGTTTGTGTACACAACTCCTCGAAACTGTTCAGTCGATCGTTCTGAAATCACTATACACAGTCTTCTACACATATTGAAGATGTGCACCTTGGTGTTTTAATGCCCGAAAAAATATTTTTTAAAAAACAAAAATATCACCACTTTAACTTAGGCAATTTTTTTCTACATCTATACAATTCATTTAGTCAGAGTTTTTTGTACACAACTCCGAAACCGTTTCAGTCGATCGTTCTGACATACACACGTCTTCTACACATATTGAAGATGTGCACCTTCTGATTTTAATGCCGAATATTTTTTACAAAAATACGCCTTTTTAACTTTAGCCATGTCATTTACAATCTATATACAACAAGTTTGTGTAACACAACCCTCCAAACTGTTTCAGTCGATCGTTCTGAAACTATACACACGTCTTATACACATATTGAAGATGTGCACCTTGGTGTTTTTATGCCGAAAAAATATTTTTTAACAAAAATATCACCTTTTAACTTAGCCATTTTTTCTACATTATTGTATCCAATTCCCTATCATTTCTACTTTACACTCTAATTTTCTATCTCTGCCTAAATTAATATACATGTTTAGCACAACGAGATGAAGAAATAATGCTATAGACTTTCAAATTCTCATTAATGTTTCTTGCCTTGGTGACAGCTTCACATTTCTGCATCTTCGCTGTCTGGCCCATATTCGACGGGCGTATTTTGTGACTTGTGGCACTCTTGTTTTATGCTAAGAATTAAACAAATCCCCTGTGTGGTAGTGGGGAGAATGCTCCCTGACCCCCATATGGGGAATTGGTTTGCCTCGTCTGTTTTTTACGGCCCTGCTTAGAGAAGTTCCGTGATCCGTATCTCGTTCCAGCATCCAAGATGGATAGAAGATGTGCAGTTCGTCAGTTATCAAGCTCCGCCCATCGACCTCACAGACCGGGGTCAATACGAGGCGTGGTGCGAACGTCTCAAGTTTATCGAGGACGATCTTCATTGGCTGCTTCAGCTATCACATGACAAGTTCTGGTGTCAGGTAATATGCCAGGCAGTTGTACTCCAGAGCTCCAGATACGCTGCATATTTGCTTAAATACCCAATTAAAATTGCCAAAAACCCAGTTGAAATCAGAAGTAGCTAGTATCAAAAAGCAATAAAAATAGTATGGTACCTTTATCATGCTGCAGAAAACAATAAACAGACCACAAATATAGCATATTTTTCTTATTTTCCATGAAAACACATCTTGGTATTTCATTAGAATTGTCTCCAAGGAGACAATTCTAATGAAATACCAAGACATGTTTTCATTTTGAAACAAAACTATTCAAAAATTGCTGTCTGTGTGGAGTGACAATACTCAATTACTAATTCCTTATCTGTACTCGCCACCTTTCCTAGGGGGATGTCCGGGCTAAACAGCTTAGGTTTCGCAGAAAACGGTAGTGGTTGGTTGGGAGCATATGATGGGTAATTTAGCGATTGGTATTAAGCCTTACTGGAATCCCAACTGGAGACCCGGTTTGGCCCTTAGGTATGTCTTTGGCATTCTTGTATGTGAGAGTTGAATCTGGTTATACCCATTATATGAGTAATACAATTATTCCTAATTCTATTACTTTTAGGGAAAGGATCCAAGTGACATTGGTGTGTTATGAACCTGGCACAAGATCAGGTTATTCTAATTTCAGGGCTGAATATATATTTTTATGTACATATTCCATTCTGATTTTGGGATTTTCCCCCTCCCCCAATCCAGCAGGTTAAATACGGGATCGAACCTGTTTGTCCAGCCTTAAATGACCTTAGATGTTGATAGGCTGTTAAACAGCAATAAATCAAATTCACAGAAAACATGTAAATGTTTCTACAGTATCAATTTTTTGCTATAGTCAAAATATAAATATGTGTTAAGAAGAAGAGTATTATACCCCCAGATTTCAAATTCAATGCCTATTTTACTTTCACAAATGTATTATTTCTTTTCTTCTTTATGATAAAAAGAAATAAAACACATTTAAAAATTCACTTTTTTGAGCTGCAATTACAGTATCTCCACTACTCAATTTGAAAATCAATACAGTATTTTGTACTCCAACTTTTGATAATCAGTGCGTATTCTGCTAAAATAAGTGCGTAAAATACGCCAATATCTGGAGCTCTGCTAGTACCAAGATTTGTTGTCACTTTATGTGCAATTTATGTGCAATTTATGTGCAATTTATGTGCAATTTATGAACATGGAAAGTTATTACATGTATGTATGTGCTACATTCTTTTATCTGCTTGACCAATGTTTGTTTGCATTTGGCTGAAATGTGTGTACAAGTGCTGTGAATGCATCTCAAGATTTCTACAACTTTGATCAGCCCACATGTTCTTGAATAATGGTTCATATTTCGTTGTTTTATGGGTTATTTCGGTATATCTGGCGGCCGTTTCACTACACTTTGTAAGACTAGAATGTTTGTAAGTGTAAAATTATGATTGTCTGTATATATCACATTAACAATGTTTTTTTGTAAACAATTATTGGATTTGCATTTATTGAGCATAGGCTGCATATGCAGCTTATGCTAAATAAATGTAAATCCATCAATTGAAATTTCCAGACGATGCTAAATTTGCGCTTACGAACATTTTAGTTGTACAAAGTTTAGTGAAATGGGCCCCTTGTGGTTTGGGTGCATTGTTACCAACATACAATTTACGTCACCTCTCGCAAGTTAAACTAAAAAAACTAGAAGTACAAAGATTTTAAAATAGAGATTCTTCCCGCGCATGTTTTTAACCAATAAAACCATTGTTGGTTAACCGATAAAAATAAAACCGGTCGCAAATTGTGTGTTTAGATTAATGTAATGGATCTGAACCGCCAATGTCAAGTCAAGCATTTATATATCGTCTGAAAAACGTCAAATATTCTCTGATAGATGGTCGAGCTCTCAAAGCTGCGAAATTTGGTTACACATCCTTACATTGAAATGTAAGCCTCTTTACATCGCAATTGTATGGATTTTAATGCCTTAAATGTAGGAACAGATACATGTAGATAATTGACAGTTTATGTCGTGTGTTAGAGTGAGATATTCGCCTACGATGTTGTCTACAAACATCTGACATGCTACACATTCTGTATATGTTATAGGCGGTATTTGACGTGTCACTACACAAGTTGATAGACAGTTACCTGCGATATTCGCCGCGGTCCTACGATGTTGTCTACAAACTTCCGCAGGAATCCAAGGAGAAGCACGATGAGATCCACAGGCTGGTGTTCATGACGTGCGTCCGTATGTCCACATATAAGGAGTCGAAGGTGACATTTACATGTTTTAAAATGACCTTAGCTGTTAACAGGCCGTTAAACACCATTAAATCAATTCCCACCCAAGGTATGAACACATGCCTTTCATATTATTTCCACCTCACTGATCTTTCAGATAACATTTGAAACTGAGGTTCTGTTAGAACGAAAATTGTCGTCTGCTGTTGTTATATATTTTTTCTTTCTTCTTAATAAAACATGGTATGACAGCACTTTAGAATCATTTCCATTGAAAATGATTCTGCAGTGCTGTCAAACCATATTTTTGATGAGAAAAATGGAAAAAAAGAAACAAAAACAGCATACAACAACATTTTATTCAGCATTGTAAATATTTGTGTTTTGAATGTATGGAAAATAAGGGTTAAAATGCATATATACATGTAAATCTATAAGACTGTATTCACCAACATTCGTTTAAAATGCTTCTCGACCATCTTTTTGATGAGAAAAATTAAAAAAAACAACAAAAAAAACCAGCAGATGACAAAATTTTATTGGAATGTTTGTATTCACCAACATTCGTGTCCTGTTATAGGAATACCACATTACACCGAGCGTGTTTGGAGAAATATTGTACGAGAATTTCATCTTCGATATACCCAAGATCCTTGACCTTTGCGTGCTGTATCGCCACGGCAACGGGCAGATTCTGTCGAAGATGGTGACCAATATATTCACCCAACAGCCCAAGTATATCAGGATTTATTGCAGACCATCGACACCCTGTCACAGGTTAGTTAATGTCTGTTAAATAATTTTGTTGATTTTCTGACTTCGTATATCTGTATTTTGCCAATATTGACCACGTTTTACTACTATTATACCTTAGTTGACATCGGAAGTTGACAAATAATTCAAAGCACATACGGAATTTAATTCTATGCGTGCTATTTTGATCTGGCAATACTGTAGCCTATTTCTCCAACATTGCATTGTATCTAGCAAAGTATACCTTGAGGGAGAAATTTTCAAGTTAAGGATAAATTTATTATTTTTTAGCCAGGTTTTTTTTTAAAAAATCCGGGCTATTGCATTGGCGAAAGCCGGGTGGGCGGGCGGCGGACGGGCGGGCGGCGTCCACAATCAATGTTAAGTTTTCGTGTTTGAGTCCATTTCTTTGTTACTGTACCACCTAGGACCACCAAACTTTCACAGCTTCATAATCAAGGGGTGTCCACCACATATCACTATCCAACATGTTACTTTTTTTTTAACTTGACCCATTTTTTCCGCGCAGTCGACTTAGCCATTTTCAATGTTAAGTTTTCGCGTTTACAATGTTAAGTTTTCGTGTTTGAGTCCATTTCTTTGTTACTGTACCACCTAGGACCACCAAACTTTCACAGCTTCATAATCAAGGGGTGCCCACCACATATCACTATCCAACATATTACTTTTTTTTTAACTTGACCCATTTTTTCCGCACAGTCGACTTAGCCATTTTCAATGTTAAGTTTTCGCGTTTACAATGTTAAGTTTTCGTGTTTAAGTCCATTTCTTTGGTACTGTACCACCTAGGACCACCAAACTTTCACAGCTTCATAACCAGGTGCCTACCACATACAACTATCCAACATGTGACCATTTTTAGCCAGGTTTTTTGAAAAAAAATCCAGGCTATTGGATTGGCGAAAGCCGGGCGGGCGGGCGGCGTCCACAATCAATGTTAAGTTTTCGTGTTTGAGTCCATTTCTTTGTTACTGTACCACCTAGGACCACCAAACTTTCACAGCTTCATAATCAAGGGGTGCCCACCACATATCACTATCCAACATGTTACTTTTTTAGCCAGGTTTTTTTAAAAAAAATCCAGGCTATTGGATTGGCGAAAGCCGGGCCGGGCCGGGCGGCGGGCGGCGGGCGGCGGGGCGCAGGCGGGCGGGCGGCTGCGGCGGCGTCCAACCAATCAATGGGTAAGTTTTCGTGTTTGAGTCCATTTCTTTGTTGCTGTACCACCTAGGACCACCAAATTTGCACAGCTTCATAATCAAGGGGTACCCACCACATATCACTATCCAACATGTTAATTTTTTTTTAACTTGACCCATTTTTTCCGCGCCGTCGACTTAGCCATTTTCAATGTTAAGTTTTCGTGTTTGAGTCCATTTCTTTGTTACTGTACCACCTAGGACCACCAAACTTTCACAGCTTCATAATCAAGGGGTGCCCACCACATATCACTATCCAACATGTTACTTTTTTTTTAACTTGACCCATTTTTTCCGTGCAGTCGATTTAGCCATTTCCAATGTTAAGTTTTCGTGTTTGAGTCCATTTCTTTGTTACTGTACCACCTAGGACCACCAAACTTTCACAGCTTCATAATCAAGTGGTGCCCACCACATATCACTATCCAACATGTTACTTTTTTAGCCAGGTTTTTTGAAAAAAAATCCAGGCTATTGGATTGGCGAAAGCCGGGCGGGCGGCGGGCGGCTGGCGGTGGCGGGCGGCGGGCGGCGTCCACAATCAATGTTAAGTTTTCGTGTTTGAGTCCATTTCTTTGTTGCTGTACCACCTAGGACCACCAAATTTTCACAGCTTCATAATCAAGGGGTACCCACGACATATCACTATCCAACGTTACTTTTGTTTTAACTTGACCCATTTTTTCCGCGCCGTCGACTTACCCATTTTCAATGTTAAGTTTTCGCGTTTTCAATGTTAAGTTTTCGTGTTTAAGTCCATTTCTTTGGTACTGTACCACCTAGGACCACCAAACTTTCACAGCTTCATAATCAAGGGGTGCCCACCACATATCACTATCCAACATGTTACTTTTTAGCCAGGTTTTTTTAAATAAAATCCAGGCTATTGGATTGGCGAAAGCCGGGCGGAGGGCGGGCGGGCGGGCGGCGGGCGGGAGGGCGGGAGGGCGGGCGGGCGGGCGGGCGGGGCGTCCACAATCAATGTTAAGTTTGAGTCCATTTCTTTGTTACTGTACCACCTAGGACCACCAAACTTTCACAGCTTCATAATCAAGGGGTGCCCACCACATATCACTATCCAACATGTTACTTTTTTTTTAGCTTCACCCATTTTGTCCGCGTAATCGACTTAGCCATTTTCAATGTTAAGTTTTCGCGTTTACAATGTTAAGTTTTCGTGTTTAAGTCAATTTCTTTCGTACTGTACCACCTAGGACCACCAAACTTTCACAGCTTCATAATCAAGGGGTACCCACCACATATCACTATCCAACATGTTACTTTTTTTTATAACTTCACCCATTTTTTCCGCGCAGTCGACTTAGCCATTTCCAATGTTAAGTTTTCGCGTTTACAATGTTAAGTTTTCGTGTTTAAGTCCATTTCTTTGGTACTGTACCACCTAGGACCACCAAACTTTCACAGCTTCATAACCAAGGGGTGTCTACCACATACAACTATCCAACATGTGACCATTTTTTTACCTTCACCTATTATTTCTACGTAATTGACTTAGCCATTTTCAACGTTAACTTTTTAACGTACGTCTGGTTAGAGTTTTTTGGTTAAAACTTTTTTGTTATACTATATCTCTGCAACTGCTTCGCCCATTACCTTGAAACTTCACATGGGTGTTTATCATCATCCATATTTTCATTCTAACCCCCAACCGTACGGCCCCTGTGCCCAATGTCAAGGTCAAATTACTTTGAATTGTTTTGTTAAAGTTTTTTTGTGTACTATATCTCTGCAACTGCTTCACCCAATACCTTGATACTTCACATGGGTGTTTATCATCATTGTCGCACCTGCTTGCGGAAAGCGCGATCCTGTGCCCAATGTCAAGGTCAAATTACTTTGCATTTTTTTGTTAAAGTTTTTTCGTGTACTATATCTCTGCAACTGCTTCACCCAATACCTTGATACTTCACATTGGTGTTTTTGCGGAAAGCGCGATCCTGTGCCCAATGTCAAGGTCAAATTACTTTGAATTTTTTTGTTAAAGTTTTTTCGTGTACTATATCTCTGCAACTGCTTCGCACCTGCTTGCGGAAAGCGCGATCCTGTGCCCAATGTCAAGGTCAAATTACTTTGAATTTTTTTGTTAAAGTTTTTTCGTGTACTATATCTCTGCAACTGCTTCACCCAATACCTTCATACTTCACATGGGTGCTTATCATCATTGTCGCAAACTGACTTGCGAATTTTTTTGCGCGATCCGTGCCCAATCGGAAACGTCGCCTTGTTAAAGTTTTTTCGTGTACTATATCTCTGCAACTGCTTCACCCAATACCTTGATACTTCACATGGGTGTTTATCATCATTGTCGCACCTGCTTGCGGAAAGCGCGATCCTGTGCCCAATGTCAAGGTCAAATTACTTTGAATTTTTTGTTAAAGTTTTTTCGTGTACTATATCTCTGCAACTGCTTCACCCAATACCTTGATACTTCACATGGGTGTTTATCATCATTGTCGCACCTGCTTGCGGAAAGCGCGATCCTGTGCCCAATGTCAAGGTCAAATTACTTTGAATTTTTTTGTTAAAGTTTTTTTACGTGTACTATATCTCTGCAACTGCTTCACCCAATACCTTGATACTTCATCATGGGAGTTTATCATCATTGTTGCAACCTGCTTGCGGAAAGCGCGATCCTGTGCCCAATGTCAAGTCAAATTACTTTGAATTTTTTTGTTAAAGTTTTTTCGTGTACTATATCTCTGCAACTGTTCTTCACCCAATACCTTGATACTTCACATGGGTGTTTATCATCATTGTCGCACCTGTTTGCGGAAAGCGCGATCCTGTGCCCTATGTCAAGTTCAAATTACATTGAATTTTTTTGTTAAAGTTTTTTTGTGTACTATATCTCTGCAACTGCTTCACCCAATACCTTGATACTTCACATGGGTGTTTATCATCATTGTCACACCTGCTTGCGGAAAGCGCGATATCGTCGGCATTTTGGCATACGTCCGTCCGTTCGTCCGTGTGTCCGGTTAAATTTTTTTGGTTAAAGTTTTTCCATCTACTATATCTATTTTTTTAGTGTCCATGCCTCGCCCCAAGGCGCGACATGCAGGCCACGGCCATCTAGTCTACAAAAAGTGGGTATAATTATGTTATCCAAGTGTCTATGCTTGGAAAAAACCTGGCCTTCGTGGCTTTGCCTCGTTTCTTGTTTTACCTTCACCTATTATTTCTACGTAATTGACTTACCCATTTTCAACGTTAACTTTTTAACGTACGTCTGGTTAAAGTTTTTTGGTTAAAACTTTTTCGTTGTACTATATCTCTGCAACTGCTTCGCCCATTACCTTGAAACTTCACATAGGTGTTTATCATCATCCATATTTTCATTCTAACCCCCAACCGTGCGGCCCCTGTGCCCAATGTCAAGTCAAATTATTTGTCAAGGTAAACAATTTTTTTGTTAAAGTTTTTTTGTGTACTATATCTCTGCAAACTGCTTCACCCATTACCTTGATACTTCACATGGGTGTTTATCATCATTGTCGCACCCGCTTGCGGAAAGCACGATATCGTCGGCATTTTGGCATACGTCCGTCCTTCCGTCCGTACGTCCCGTGTCCGGTTAAAGTTTTTTCGTTAAAGTTTTTCCATCTACTATATCTATTTTTTTAGTGTCCATGCCTCGCAGGCGCGACATGCAGGCCACGGCCATCTAGTCTACAAAAAGTGGGTATAATTATGTTATCCAAGTGTCTATGCTTGGAAAAAACCTGGCCTTCGTGGCTTTGCCTCGTTTCTTGTTTTACCTTCACCTATTATTTCTACGTAATTGACTTAGCCATTTTCAACGTTAACTTTTTAACGTACGTCTGGTTAAATTTTTTTGGTTAAAACTTTTTCGTTATACTATATCTCTGCAACTGCTTCGCCCATTACCTTGAAACTTCACATGGGTGTTTATCATCATCCATATTTTCATTCTAACCCTCAACCGTGCGGCCCCTGTGCGCAATGTCAAGGTCAAATTACTTTGAATTTATTTGTTAAAGTTTTTTCGTGTACTATATCTCTGCAACTGCTTCACCCATTACCTTGATACTTCACATGGGTGTTTATCATCATTGTCGCACCCGCTTGCGGAAAGCGCGATATCGTCGGCATTTTGGCATACGTCCGTCCGTCCGTACGTCCGTGTGTCCGGTTAAAGTTTTTTCGTTAAATTTTTTCCATCTACTATAATCTATTTCTTTAGTGTCCATGCCTCGCCCCAAGGTGCGACATGCAGGCCACGGCCATCTAGTCTACAAAAAGTGGGTATAATTATGTTATCCAAGTGTCTATGCTTGGCAAAAACCTGGCCTTCGTGGCTTTGCCTCGTTTCTTGTTATTATACTGAATTTATTACATTATCACAGCCATTTTGGCTGTGATAATGTAATTAGTTCAGTATAATAATTCTGCATACTTTTAAACGTCAAATATATGCAGTCGTTAGTTCTGTATTAAATAATGCATTTTGGGGAAAATAAATGATTACTCCCTGCAAGTATACTTTGCTAGATAAGCATACTTGGCTGTGATAATGTAATTAGTTCAGTATAATAATTCTGCATACTTTTAAACGTCAAATATATGCAGTCGTTAGTTCTGTATTAAATAATGCATTTTGGGGAAAATAAATGATTACTCCCTGCAAGTATACTTTGCTAGATAAGCATACTTTGTAATTTTGATGAAATTGGCTACTGATGTAACTGATCTAAACTGTATTCGCAGAAAATTTTATGGATATAAGTCGTGTATATCAAAATGATAGTTTAATAAATTCTTCATACTTTTCACTTACCGGTATATGCTTTTCAGGTATTTGAGAGCATCATGGCAAAATGTGGCGTACAATCAGAGCCATCGTCGCCACAGAAGATTGGAAAGTCCGGCAGCAAAGGGCCACAGTTGGTTTCCATGTCGATGGAAGATTTCCAGGACATTATTTTCTACCTGTCTGACATTGGGCTGACCTTGACCAGTTTCCTGTCTGTTTATGCGCCGGCATGTAAAGCCTTTCACGATAGCGATTTTCTTCAGAGGTATGTGGCTTCAGGAACATTTTTAGCTTAACTCTTGAATTTGTATCATTTTGACACTATATATTAAAGGTGTATGATCACGTGATTACAACAACAAGTACTGAAACTTCCAGAATCCCTCAGATTCAAAGTCCATATTCTTTTATTTTGTCCTTATTATGTAACAGATTTTGATGAAATATGGTGCATCAAACGCATCTTGTTAAGCTGCATTTGGTGGTCTCGGTACTTTGGCCAAAACTTATGTCGTTTTTGCGAATAATTGATTTCCGTGTCTACTGACACGGAAATCGATTCTTCACAAAAACGACATAAGTATGTGCCGAACTCCTGGGACCACCAAATGCAGCTCATGAAGACGCATTTGCTGCGCCATATTTCATCAAAATCTGTTGCCTATTAAAGAAAATATAAAATAATACTTACTTTGGAGTGGGTGCGCTTTCAACCCTTTGAGCCATTGTTGTTTTTGTTGTAACCACGTGATAATGCACCTTGATATTAGGGTACCATTTGTTATTTTAAGTTATTTTAGTTACATGTATTACCATATTGAACATTATCTGTAAGTTAATTCCATAGTCCACTTATTTATCGCCAGTACCCATTTATGTTAAAAGGCTTAGACATATGAATTATAGTGGCCTAGGGGATATGGCATTGGACTTCAATACTGGCGGCTGTGAGTTCAATCCTCAACCTGGGCGTGAAAAATACTAACATAATATTTCCATCCCACTAGTCTGTCGGATGAGATTTTAAACTGTGGTCCCGTCTCTATATAAATGACCTTAGCTGTTGCTGGGACGTTAAACCCATTCACTTTCACTTTTCATTAGCTCTCTCATTTGAGCCGGTTCATAGAATGTGATATACACCAGTAGGGCCACAATATACACTGGCTTGTACAAAAACCTGTTCTAAAATATGTACGTGGATTGGATGGTATTCGATAAGCAGACGTGTGTGTTGTTAGAACAAACTGTTCATAATCCATCCGCCTATGTGCCATTCAGTTCTAATGTCGCATTAATCATTATATGGTTATATAATAAAACTAATATGGACGTTTTAGCTGGTGCATATGATGTAATTTACACCAGAAGAATCAATATTTACTCTTCGGGTGCACATCACACATTATTATTATATGACTAAGTATTTCATTCATTCTCATTGGCCAAAACACGGCCAAGTGATTATCTACAAACTGAATGTAGACCTCTGAACGGTTTGTTTACACGAATAGGCACTCTCGGACCGCGAGACCAGTCCGAGTTGTGTTTATTCATGTAAACAAACCTATTGTTCACCTCCTTAGAGCGCATGTGTAAATCTGACACATGTAATTGTTATTGTGTTTACACTGTTAGTGACTATTCCTGATTTTCTGAATATTCGTGGTAAGTGTCATATAATAAAACAATTATAGTCTTTTGAGTCAGTGTTCATGAGATTTACGGACCTTCAAAAAGTGATGTTCACCAACGCCTTTGAAGGTCCGTAAATCTCATGTACACCTCCTCAAAAGACAATAATTGTATAATATACACCAGCCAGAAAGTCCATATTTGTATATTACGCAAGAATTGGGCAGTTGGTCATCTGTAAACCTTTGCTTTCAGACTTCCGTCGTTCTATGGCGCCGTCATACCAGAAGTGTTTGCGGCTTTGAAACAGAGGCGACTGGAGCCAAGGTGAGTTCTTAACCCTCCAACCATACATAACTGGAATGGACTGTGATATGTTAATTTTCTGCCCAATGCAACCGTCACAAACTGATTTTCAAACTTGTCTATAAGGGGTGTTTTTTGCTAAAATAAAATATGAACGAAAATTACTTGAAACAAATGCAAATGCTGATCTTTATGAGACGGCTCATCTGGATATACATGTACACTGTTTTGTAAACACTGCTCTAGCAATCTGTGGTGTTGACAGGGTTAATCAATAATTTTCTTGTGCTCTCACAGCATGTTTTCATTAAAAAAACAGTCAGTTTCCGTGACGGAATTCTTGTTATTACACCGTGTTATTTCACTGTCAAAGTCTGTTTTATGCAATAAATTTACATAAACTGTATAGAATTTCGCATTTTCTCTAAGAATTTTGTCAACCTTCGACATCATTTACGAAAAATATCGTAAATTTTGTAAATATTTTTCATCATATTACACAATCATGTTCTTAATAGGCACACAATCACATGGCGTGTCTCGTATTGGAAACGGTAGGCATTCCTCAGCAAACCTCGGAATTCCTACGCGTTTCATAGCCTTGCCTGATAACCTGATATCAAAAGACACTGGTACGGTATTCTCTATGTCCTTCATTGACTGGATATGCATATTCCGGCCACAACATTTCTTTTGATGATGGTTCATTGGCCGAATGATGTCGCATGACATTACTGAGTACATCGGTGTAATGACACAAAGTAAACAAATCTGTTGTTTTTAATGAAAACAACATCGTATTTGCTCATTCTGCAACATAAAACGTTACCTGATAAATAGAATTCCATGCTCGTGTATTTTTATGCACCCCAAAAAATGTTGTAGCCGCCACCCTGTCCATCTGTTTGTCTGTCCGTCTGTCTGTCTGAGATTTGCATTAAAGCTTTCGTCTACTCGCTATAGATCCCTGTTGTCGTAAGTCGGATTGGCTTGAAACTTCATATACTTATTTGTCATCATCTATACATTCTATAGCCTACCCAGTTTCTGTTTCCTTCCATGGATCTGCTTCATATGTCATACACGCATTGCTCTAATGATCCTCTACCGACCTGTGACAAATACACATTCGTCTCGACTCCGCTAAGCCCAGGGTCAAGGTCACCTGATAAATAAAATTTCATGCTCGTGTATTTTTATGCACCCCAAAAAATGTAATTTCTGTTTAATTGCCCTGTAGCCCATTTCATCAACATTGCAAAGTATACTTTAGTAGCAAAGTATACTTTGAGGGAGAAATTTTCATTTTTTTTTAAAAATTTATTAATTTTTATTATACTGAATTTATTACATTATCACAGCCATTTAATTCAGTATTATAATAATAATGCATTTCTGGAAAAATAAATGATTACTCCCTCAAAGTATACTTTGCTAGTAAAGTATACTTTGCAATGTTGATGAAATAGGCTACTGGTCTACTTCATATTTCATACACACATTGCTCAAGCAGTAAGTGGTGCATCTGTGTTCTACGAACACATTTTCTAGTCTATTTATAATTTGGCCTACTTTTTTTAGCCAATCGCTGATCAGAATCCATTTATTTCACATGTTGCAAGATTTAACCCCTATAAGTTACATATTATCAGATTTCATGACCGGTTTGACAGTAAATTGAAAATGAATACTCAGATAGGAGAATGCATTTAATTCCTTAAAAATACAATATGTGAAGAATAACTTAAATTTATTGTTCACATCTTGGATTTTTGAGGAACTAACTAGCTACCGCTCCCTCGCATTTAATTCCTTAAAAATCCAATATGTGAACAATAACTTATACATATTCTACACATTTCATGCTTTCTAATTTTTCCATTTTCCACAGCCAGAAGACGTTACTGAAACAGAAAGCAATTCAGGCCAAGAAAAGTCTACTGTCTGTGTTTAATACTGTGATAGGCAGCTGTTGTATCCAACCCGTGCTCGAGAAAAGGTATATTTTGCAACGAGTACATCTTCAGGCCATACAAAGTTCTTCCTCTGTTAAGCGTCCGTGTGCGGGTAGGTTTTGAGAGTGGTTCTATGAAAAAACAAACAAACTGTGTATGCTATTTTGCACTATTTACTGGTGAGTAATATGAACATTGATTTGGAATTTGTCTAAGTTTTTAATCCGTTCATGAATGTTTTCTTATTATTTAGTGACAATTTAAATTCATGTTAAAAAATCCAGGCTATTGGGTTGGCGAAAGCCGGGCGGGCGGGCGGTCGGCGTCCACAATCAATGTTAAGTTTTCGTGTTTGAGTCCATTTCTTTGTTACTGTACCACCTAGGACCACCAAACTTTCACAGCTTCATAATCAAGGGGTGCCCACCACATATCACTATCCAACATGTTACTTTTTTTTTAACTTGACCCATTTTTTCCGCGTAGTCGACTTAGCCATTTTCAATGTTAAGTTTTCGCGTTTACAATGTTAAGTTTTCGTGTTTAAGTCCATTTCTTTGGTACTGTACCACCTAGGACCACCACACTTTCACAGCTTCATAACCAAGGGGTGCCTACCACATACAACTATCCAACATGTGACCATTTTTTTACCTTCACCTATTATTTCTACGTAATTGACTTAGCCATTTTCAACGTTAACTTTTTAACGTACGTCTGGTTAGAGTTTTTTGGTTAAAACTTTTTTGTTATACTATATCTCTGCAACTGCTTCGCCCATTACCTTGAAACTTCACATGGGTGTTTATCATCATCCATATTTTCATTCTAACCCCCAACCGTGCGGCCCCTGTGCCCAATGTCAAGGTCAAATTACTTTGATTTTTTTTTTTAAAGTTTTTTTTCGTGTACTATATCTCTGCAACTGCTTCACCCAATACCTTGATACTTCACATGGGTGCTTATCATCATTGTCGCACCTGCTTGCGGAAAGCGCGATCCTGTGCCCAATGTCAAGGTCAAATTACTTCGAATTTTTTTGTTAAAGTTTTTTCGTGTACTATATCTCTGCAACTGCTTCACCCAAAACCTTGATACTTCACATGAGTGTTTATCATCATTGTCGCACCTGCTTGCGGAAAGCGCGATCCTGTGCCCAATGTCAAGGTCAAATTACTTTGAATTTTTGTTAAAGTTTTTTCGTGTACTATATCTCTGCAACTGCTTCACCCAATACCTTGATACTTCACATGGGTGTTATCATCATGTCGCACCTGCTTGCGGAAAGCGTGATCCTGTGCCCAATGTCAAGGTCAAATTACTTTGAATTTTTTTGTTAATGTTTTTTCGTGTACTATATCTCTGAAACTGCTTCAACCCAATACCTTGATACTTCACATGGGTGTCATCATTGTCACACCTGCTTGCGGAAAGCGCGATCCTGTGCCCTATGTCAAATTCAAATTACTTTGAATTTTTTTTTTAAAGTTTTTTCGTTATTTGTAACTATATCTCTGGCAACTGCTTCACCCAATACCTTGATACTTCACATGGGTGTTTATCATCATTGTCACACCTGCTTGCGGAAAGCGCGATATCGTCGGCATTTTGGCATACGTCCGTCCGTTCGTCCGTGTGTTCGGCTAAAGTTTTTTGGTTAAAGTTTTTCCATCTACTATATCTATTTTTTTAGTGTCCATGCCTCGCCCCAAGGCGCGACATGCAGGCCACGGCCATCTAGTCTACAAAAAGTGGGTATAATTATGTTATCCAAGTGTCTATGCTTGGAAAAAACCTGGCCTTCGTGGCTTTGCCTCGTTTCTTGTTATTATTCTGAATTTATTACATTATCACAGCCAAAATGGCTGTGATAATGTAATAAATTCAGTATAATAATTCTGCTTACTTTTAATCATCAAATATATGCAGTGGTTTTGTTCTATATGAAATAATGCATTTCGGGAAAAATAAATGATTACTCCCTCAAAATATACTTTGCTAGATAAGTATACTTTGCAATTTTGTTGAAATCGTCTACTGAATTCGGACATAGCACCACCAGAGTTGAGTATGGTGCGGCATAAAATAGGCTGGGGCAACATTAGTTGCCGGGCATGGAAGGTCTTCGAGCCAACCCCCACACTTAAATATAAGCAAAATGAAATGAAATGAAAATTAGTTGCCAACAATAGCACTTGCTATCTACTCCTGTACCGTCCATAACAGAGTTACGATACCATTCATAGGCTTCCTCCGCAGAATAGCAAATCAGATCTGGTTTGCACTTTAGCAGTTATTTGTCAAAGACTTTCTATTTTTAGCCAGGTTTTTTTTTAAAAAATCCAGGCTATTGGATTGGCGAAAGCCGGGCGGGCGGGCGGGCGGCGGGCGGCGGCGGCGGGCGGCGGGCGGCGTCCACAATCAATGTTAAGTTTTCGTGTTTGAGTCCATTTCTTTGTTACTGTACCACCTAGGACCACCAAACTTTCACAGCTTCATAATCAAGGGGTGCCCACCACATATCACTATCCAACATGTTACTTTTTTTTTATCTTGACCCATTTTTTCCGCGTAGTCGACTTAGCCATTTTCAATGTTAAGTTTTCGCGTTTACAATGTTAAGTTTTCGTGTTTAAGTCCATTTCTTTCTTTGGTACTGTACCACCTAGGACCACCAAACTGTCACAGCTTCATAACCAAGGGGTGCCTACCACATACAACTATCCAACATGTGACCATTTTTTTACCTTCACCTATTATTTCTACGTAATTGACTTAGCCATTTTCAACGTTAACTTTTTAACGTACGTCTGGTTAAAGTTTTTGGTTAAAACTTTTTCGTTATACTATATCTCTGCAACTGCTTCGCCCATTACCTTGAAACTTCACATGGGTGTTTATCATCATCCATATTTTCATTCTAACCCCCAACCGTGCGGCCCCTGTGCCCAATGTCAAGGTCAAATTACTTTGAATTTTTTTGTTAAAGTTTTTCGTGTACTATATCTCTGCAACTGCTTCACCCAATACCTTGATACTTCACATGGGTGTTTATCATCATTGTTGCACCTGCTTGCGGAAAGCGCGATCCTGTGCCCAATGTCAAGGTCAAATTACTTTGAATTTTTTTGTTAAAGTTTTTTTGTGTACTATATCTCTGCAACTGCTTCACCCAATACCTTCATACTTCACATGGGTGTTTATCATCATTGTCGCACCTGCTTGCGGAAAGCGCCATCCTGTGCCCTATGTCAAGTTCAAATTACTTTAAAATTTTTTGTTAAAGTTTTTTCGTGTACTATATCTCTGTAACAGCTTCACCCAATACCTTGATACTTCACATGGGTGTTTATCATCATTGTCACACCTGCTTGCGGAAAGCGCGATATCGTCGGCATTTTGGCATATGTCCGTCCGTTCGTCTGTGTGTCCGGTTAAAGTTTTTTGGTTAAAGTTTTTCCATCTACTATATCTATTTTTTTAGTGTCCATGCCTCGCCCCAAGGCGCGACATGCAGGCCACGGCCATCTAGTCTACAAAAAGTGGGTATAATTATGTTATCCAAGTGTCTATGCTTGGAAAAAACCTGGCATTCGTGGCTTTGCCTCGTTTCTTGTTTTAACTGAAATGAGTATCGATGTTATGAAAATAACATTTTCCAGTAATTATGACATAAATTCAAATATGTAGATGACCTGTAGCCTGTTTCACCAACATTGCAAAGTTTACTTTTCTAGTAAAGTATTCTTTGAGGGAGAAATTTTCAATTTAAGGATAAATTTATTAATTTTTAGCTCGACTATTCGAAGAATAAGTAGAGCTTTATGTTGTTACCCCGGCGTTGGCGTCGGCGGGCGTCGGCGTCGGCGTCACCGTCACGCCTTCGTTAAGGTTTAGTCAACCTTGTATATGGAATACTACTGGCCCTACACCCACCATACTTGGACAACTTCATCTCCTAGTGATGTACATCAATAACCCCTGATCTATATTTGACCTTGACCTACATTTCCTCTTGAATTACTTAGTTAATTCCCCTTGGTTAAGGTTTTTAGTCAACCTTGGTTAAGGTGTTTAGTCAAGCTTGTACATGGAATACTATTGTGCATACAGACACCATACTTGGACAACCTTTTCTCATAGGGATGTACATCAATAACCCTTGGTCTATATTTGACCTTGACCTACATTTCCTCTTCATTTACTTTTATCCTTGGATTACTTAGTTATTTCCCCTTGGTTAAGGTTTTTAGTCAAGCTTGTATATGGAATACTCCTGGGCCTACAGCAACCATACTTGGAAAACTTCATCTCCTAGTGATGTACATCAATAACCCCTGACTTATATCTGTCATTGACCTACATTTAACCTTGAATTACTTACTTAATTTCCCTTGGTTAAGTTTTTTAGTCAACCTTGGTTAAGGTTTTTATGCAGGCCGCAGCCACCTTGTTTGTCAAGCTATGTGTACATCGACAACCCTCGTAGTCGAGCTATGCTGTTCTCCTACAGCTCTTGTTATTATACTGAATTTATTACATTATCACAGCCATTTTGGCTGTGATAATGTAATAAATTCAGTATAATAATTCTGCATACTTTTAATCATTTCGGGGAAAAATAAATGATTTCTCCCTCAATATGCTCAAAGTATACTTTGCTAGATAAGTATACTTTGCAATTTTCATGAAATCGGCTACAGATAAAGTGAATTTAAGGTAGAATCAACAAGTGACCCAGTCAATGGCAGCAATATTCAACATGTAAAAGTTAGGATGGGGTCTATTTTTTGCAAAGGCAAAATTTAATTTTTGAAAACTTCTACAATGATGAAATTTATTTCAGAATTATTAGTTTTTTCAGATGAAACATAAAAAATATGTCACAATTAACTGCTAAAGTGCAAATCAGATATAATTCACTATTCTGCAGAGGAAGCCTATGAATGGAATCGTAACTGCTAATGATGGTATAGGTGCATATTTCTAGGGTGAATGTTCGCAACTAGGTTAACACTACCTGTTTAACTGGTGTATTGTTTGTTTTCAGTGGGCTGGCGATCGACTATGTTGAAGATTACCTACAGATCGTCTCATCTGTGCTCAGTGAGAGAAAGTAAGTAACAAACTGAGGATACATGTATGTTAGCACAGGTGGAAGACTCGCACAGAGCTCCAGATAAGTTTTGTATCTAAAGAGTATTATACCCCCATATTTCAAATACAATGCGTACTGTACTTTTACAAATGTATTATTGATTTTCTTCCTTATTAAATAGGGAAAAAATGATAAAAAAAATAAAACAAATTAAAAAATTCACTTATTTCAGCTGTTTTTGCAGCTCAACTTTGAAAAAACGGGACGTATTATGTATTCATCTTGTACGGGCGAGCGGGCGAGTGGGCTGTGGGCGAGCAGGCGAGCGGGCGGGAGGGAGGGCACAGCTTGTCCATGCAATAACTAGATTTCTACTTGACCGATTTTAACCAAATTCGGTATAAATTTCCGATGACTTATCTCCCCTTGGCGGCCATTTTTATTTTCCGCACTCGGTATCCTTGTCCACGTGATAACTCAAGTTCTACTTCACCAATCGTAACCAAATTCGGTATACATGTTTATCAAGGCAAGATGAAGAAACGTATTTATTTTCAAAAATGTCCAATTACTTATCTCCCCTTGGCATCCATTTTTATTTTTCGCACTCTGTATCCTTGTCCACGCAATAACTCAAGTTCTACTTCATCGATCGTAATCAAGTATACATGTTTATCACGGCAAGATGAAGAAGTCTATTTATTTTGACAGATCGTGACCAAATTCAATATACTCACTGCAAGAACCCTATTAATTGTCAGTGAGTTATCTCCCCTTGTTAACTGGCATTGCCTCGACAGGCGTATATTGTGACCTTCGGCACTCTTGTTGATTTTATTATGCATTTTCACTACTCAATTTGAAAATCAATGCGTATTTTCACATTGCTGTGAGTATTTTGTACTCCCACTTTTGATCATTAATGCGTATTCTGCTAAAATAAGTACGCCAAATAAAATACGCCAATACGCACCTTATCTGGAGCTCTGCTCGCGTCTGTTACACACAAAAAAATGCCCATTAAATAATCTCAGTACTCCACCCACCTGGTCTCGTACTGAACATTACGTTTACTATAAAGGTAAGAAAGCGTATGGTTAATATGGAAAAAGCGCATTCATTTTTGACTCGCATAAACACATTGGTTAATTTTATGACTCGTATCTCTGGCAATCGAAAAGGGTCTTAGATGTGTGAATATACTCACTATAGTAAACACAATGTACCTTACGAGATCAGGTGGGTGGGGTAATGGGATTTTTTTAATGGGCATTTTTTTGTGTCACAGGTCCGAGTCTTCCACCTGTGTACATAAGTACATGTAGTACCAAATAAATGGGCCATCAAGTGACAAAATGGGCAATACAACATTTGCAACCAGTAAGCCTTTCAACACTATAGCCCTCTATAGTGGTGTTTGCAAACAGCGTAGATCCAGAAGAGTCAGCTCGTGACGAGCCGTCTCATCAGGATCTGCACTTGTTGCAAGTAATTTTCATATGTTTTAGATAAAAAAAAATATTTTTATAAATGGACTAGTCTCAAAATTATTTTGTGACGATTTGATTGGTCGGAAAATGAGCATATCAAAATGCATTCCAGTTACTTTGGATTGAAAGGGTTTAAAGGTACATGCCCACTCAGTAGGCACAAAATGTACATATGAAAATACATTCCAGTTACTTTGGATTGAAAGGGTTTAAAGGTACTTACCTGCTCAGTAGGCACAAAATGAACATATGAAAATACATTCCAGTTACTTTGGATTGAAAGGGTTTAAAGGTACTTGCCCGCTCAGTAGGCACAAAATGAACATATGAAAATCCATTCCAGTTACTTTGGATTGAAAGGGTTTAAAGGTACATGCCCACTCAGTAGGCACAACATGAACATATGAAAATTCCCATCCAGTTTTCCGGAGTTACATTGGATGAAAGGGATTTTTTAAAGTACTTGCCTGCCCTAGTAGGCACAAAATGAACATATAAAATCCATTCCATTAAGGGGTTTGGATTGAAAGGGTTTAAAGGTAACTGCCCACCTTTCAGTTAAAGGCAGCAAAATGAAACATATGAAAATCCATTCCAGTTACTTTGGATTGAAAGGGTTTAAGGTACTTGCCCTCTCGTAGGCACAAAATGAAATCATAAGAAAATTGCATTGAAAGGGTTAAACCTTTGGATTGGAAAGTGAAAATTAAAGTTACTTTGGCCTTGCCCTCAGTAGGCACAAAAGAACATATGAAAATGCATTCCAGTTACTTTGGATTGAAAGGGTTTAAAGGTACATGCCCCTCTCATAGGCACAAAATGCATATAAAATCATTCCAGTACTTTGGATTGAAAGGGTTTAAAGGTACATGCCCACTCAGTAGGCACAAAATGAACATATGAAAATGCATTCCAGTTACTTTGGATTGAAAGGGTTTAAAGGTACTTTGCCTGCTCAGTAGGCACAAAATGAACATATGAAAATGCATTCCAGTTACTTTGGATTGAAAGGGTTTAAAGGTACTTGCCTGCTCAGTAGGCACAAAATGAACATATGAAAATGCATTCCAGTTACTTTGGATTGAAAGGGTTTAAAGGTACATGCCACTCAGTAGGCACCAAATGAACATATGAAAATCCATTCCAGTTACTTTGGATTGAAAGGGTTTAAAGGTACTTGCCCACTCAGTAGGCACAAAATGAACATATGAAAATACATTCCAGTTACTTTGGATTGAAAGGGTTTAAAGGTACATGCCCACTCAGTAGGCACAAAATGAACATATGAAAATCCATTCCAGTTACTTTGGATTAAAGAAAGGGTTTAAAGGTACTTGCCCACTCAGTAGGCACAAAATGAACATATGAAAATACATTCCAGTTACTTTGGATTGAAAGGGTTTAAAGGTACATGCCCGCTCAGTAGGCACAAAATGAACATATGAAAATACATTCCAGTTACTTTGGATTGAAAGGGTTTAAAGGTACATGCCCGCTCAGTAGGCACAAAATGAACATATGAAAATGCATTCCAGTTACTTTGGATTGAAAGGGTTTAAAGGTACTTGCCCGCTCAGTAGGCACAAAATGAACATATGAAAATTAATGCAATTCCAAGTTACTTTGGATTGAAAAGGGTTTTAAATTAAAGGTACTTGCCCAACTCAGTAGGGCACAAAAAAATGAACATATGAAAATGCATTCCAGTTACTTTGGATTGTAAAGGGTTTAAATTAAGGTACTTGCCCAACATCAGTTAGGCCACAAAATGGAAATCATGAAAAATGACACTTCCAGTTACTTTGGATTGAAAGGGTTTAAAGGTACTTGCCTGCTCAGTAGGCACAAACTGTTCTTTATAGCAATTAAATAAGTATTATTGTGTCACTATTCCACCATAGTGCCCGCTATACAGATATACTCATTTAATAATATGTATTTTTCTGATAGTGACTTGCTGTGGTATCAGGCTATTTTCATATGCAAATGAGGCATGATATTTTTTAATTATTTGTACGAATTAAATGTGTCACCTGAAAAAATAATATTTTCGACAGATTATGAAGTAAGATCATTGCACTTCAAAAACTAAATACAGAAAATAAATAGTAATGTCTGTTAACATTTTAAGGAAACACGATTATCGCCCCTGATATCAGTGTGGAAATTTGTGTCTCATATATGATATATAATGTATAATAATGCCAATCAATATGTGGGGTAATGGTGAATGAAAGTTTAATTTGCCAGAAAAGTTCTCAGATGATGTCTCTGATATAAAGAACATTTTGTGCCTACTGAGTGGGCATGCACCTTTAAGATATTGTCACTCCTTGGATAGGCTCTTAGTAGAGTCATATCTTTTTACTGACAACAGTAAGTTTAATTCAGTGGCTTAACCCTTTTCATGCTGAGGATATGCCATTATGTTTGTGGAAAATCTTAAATATTGTCCTTCTATGCGCTCAGAAGGACATGCCGCGACCACCATTTGAACCATCTCGTAGAGACGGTTCAAATGAGTGGTCACAACATATAGTACATGTACTTTCATTGAGAAATAACAAAACTAAAAATAAAATCACCTTTTCAATTGTTCTTTTTCCGCAGGTTTCTCGCAGACTATGAGAGTGTATACAGCGTGGAGTGTGAGCTGGATGTCCTTATGCAGTCTTCCTCCGGCATGTATCCTTTGTTCCCATGGAAATAAACACATGTCACCCCGTCATGACAAAAGGGGGCTTATTGAGGTTTTGACCAGTATAGTTCTCTATGATCTGCTGGCCAGATACAGATTCATAATATTGTATTAAAAGCAACTAAATTTTGTGGCTACTAAATTTCGCGATTATCGTACCTGGCCATATTCGCGACGATTATCGTTCGCGGTATGATGATGTGCGTTATTAACTTTCACAACTAATTTATAAATTTTGGACATAACATGTTTTCATTGTAATTTTTTACCCTGAAACTGAAAATTTCATCCTTTGAGGAACTTGTCTGCAAACCAACTCCAAACAGTGGGCGAGTTTGTCGGCGAATGAAACAGTGTACATTGGGTTGACCTTGCTGTGTCCATCATAATCCCGCAGGTAAGGAACATTTTGTTGACCATTGTAAACCATGACGACAGTCTACACATTGGTCTTCTAGACTTCCCACTGATGCAATAAGCCGTGTTTTGTTAGGATAGCGGTCCAATTCAGAAAACACAAACCACTTGGTAAGCCCTGTCTTATGCACGAATGATGTCAGCAATCTTGTGTATTAATCTTTGAATTATCGGTATGACTAAGTGCCCACGGCGTGTAATTTACACTTGCTTCAAATTGACACCGCGGCATCTCTTTGAACTCGATAACACAACAAGCTGCCTTGTCACAGGTGTGTCACTTTAGACCAATCAGAATCGGGTAAACAATAAAAGATGACGGTGTTGTAAATTTATGCCGAAGCTGTTTAGTACAAGTTTCAAACTATTCATAGACTATAGGATTATATTATGTGTACTGGAATATATGACACAGAACACGCATCTATATAGTTCATTCAAAACAACCAGGATTAACAAATGTCACCAAATGACAGAGCTATATGGGAAAGGTAACTATTTTTAAAAAGAGGCCTAACATTCTATTTGCAAATATTTTTAACAATCTTCGGCTAGGACATGTGGAAATATTTGTGGAGATTTATGTTCGCGATTTTCAATCCCTCACGAAGAACGCGGCGGTATATATTAGTTTAAAGTAAGTGGCTGTGACAAGAGAAATGAGGCTTATGGGATTTGTGAACCAGCGTAGCTCCTGCGTATCACACTCCTGTAGCCGAATAACAATCTATATTGCTTGTTAGAAGCATGGCAGGTGTTTCATTGATGAAATGGTGAACAATGCAGATCCTGATCAGACTGTGCGGATGCACAGGCTGATCTGGAGCTACACTGGTCACAAAACTCATAAGCCTCATTTCTCAGTATTCTCATATTTCAGTGATCTTGTCTTCAACTGCATTACCAGCTGTAGTCTGTATATGACTGACAGTCATTGACTGTGTTGTTGAATGAAGTAAAACCAATCTCAATTGATCAAATCAATCAACATCAATAATCCATCCATCAATGAATCAATTTATCAACCACATAATCAATAAATCAAATAATCAATCAGTCAGTCAGCCACTTAATCAATCAAAATCAATAAATGAACCAATCAATCCATCAATGAACCAATAAATTCATCAATGAATCACTCAATCAATCAATCAATCAATCAATCAATAAACATATATCAATTAATCAATCAATCACTCATCAATCAACATTCAATATATCAATACATCCAAGTCAATCAAACAATCAATCGATCAATAAAAATGTATCAATCAACCTCTCAATCAAAATCATTCAACAAACCAATAAATAAAAAAAATTAGTGAAGATAAATAAATAAAAACCTTAGCCGTATACAGTGATGAGACACGACTACAGTACATCCGTGAAGCGGTGAACCAGGCCTTTGCCACGTACGGCAAACGAAAGTCGCCCAAGGGTGCAATAAACCGGGGTGGACGTCGTAGCCCAGATGGCTCACCGGGACCCATGGATGGAGGCGGGGCTATTGCTGGGGGCAGCACTATGGGTGCTTCTAGAGGTGGGGCCATGGCTGGGACAAGGGGCAGAGCTATGACAGGGGGCGGGGCTATGGGTGGAGCTATGGGAGGGGCCGGTGCAGTTGCTGATGATTATCAGGTGGAAATGGTAAGTTATGTTAAGTTAAGACTGACTGGAGAAATGGGGCTAATGGGATGTTTTATCAGTGTAGCGCCTGATCAAATAGCACACTCTGTAGCCTGATACTTGAAGCATGACGGGAGTTTCATTCAGTTTCATTTTTATTGTTGGTCAAGTTTTTTTACAAGCTTGCAAGTAAAGAAAATTATGTTTTTTTTAATGGAAATAGAGTGGGTGGGGTATCTTTTTTAAAAATATTTCCACGTGTGTCCGGTTTTTGGTTAAGTTTTTTGGTTAAGTTTTTTTGTTTTTGGTTAAAGTTTTTGGTTAAGTTTTTTGGTTAAGTTTTTTGGTTAAAGTTTTTGGTTAAGTTTTTTGGTTAAGTTTTTGGTTAAAGTTTTTGGTTAAGTTTTTTGGGTAAGTTTTTTGGTTAAAGTTTTTGCTTAAG